>JABMCL010003079.1:532500-550000 GCA_018857735.1 Alviniconcha marisindica | reverse complement strand
GTGTTTTTTCCAATTCCAACAACTCTGCTCTTAGTATTATCCAGCTAAGCAACCTTGAGTCTTTTTTTGTCCACATTCCAACAACCTGCTCTTATTATCTATCCAGTCAAGCAACCACGAGTCTTCTTTTTTTCCATTCCAACAATTCTGCTCTCAGTATTTATCCAGTCAAGCGACCACAGTCTTTTGTTTCCAATCCCTACTACTCTGCTCTTAGTATCTATCCAGTCGAGCAACCATGAGTCTTCTTTTTTCCATTCCAACAACTCTTCGCTTAGTATCTATCCAGATAAGCAAAAATGGGTCTTTTTTTCCAATTCCAACAACTCTGCTCTTAGTATCTATCCAGTCAAGCAGCCATGAGTCTTTTTTTTCCAATTCCAACAATTCTGCTCTTAGTATTTATATCCAGTTAAGCAACCATGGGTCTTTTTCTTTCTTTCCATTCCAACAACTCTGCTCTTAGTATCTGTCCAGTCAAGCAACCATGAGTCTCTTTTTTCCAATTCCAACAACTCTTCCCTTAGTATATATCCAGCTAAGCAATCATGAGTCTCTTTTTTCCATTCCAACAACTCTGCTTAGTATCTATCCAGTAAGCAAAAGTCTTTTGTTCCAATTCCAACACTCTGCTCTTAGTATTATCCAGTCAAGCAACCATGAGTCTTTTGTTCCAATTCCAACAACTCTGCTCTTAGTATTTATATCCAGTTAAGCAACCATGGGTCTTTTTCTTTTCTTTCCATTCCAACAACTTTGCTCTTAGTATTTATCCAGTCAAGCGACCACAGTCTTTTTTCCAATTCCAACGACTCTGCTCTTAGTATTTATCCAGTCGAGCAATCATGAGTCTCTTTTTTCCATTCCAACAACTCTTCGCTTAGTATCTATTCAGATAAGCAAAAATGGGTCTTAAATTTCCAATTCCAACAACTCTGCTCTTAGTATCTATCCAGTCAAGCAGCCATGAGTCTTTTGTTCCAATTCCAACAATTCTGCTCTTAGTATTTATATCCAGTTAAGCAACCATGGGTCTTTTTTCTTTTCTTTCCATTCCAACAACTTTGCTCTTAGTATTTATCCAGTCAAGCGACCACAGTCTTTTGTTCCAATTCCAACGACTCTGCTCTTAGTATTTATCCAGTCGAGCAATCATGAGTCTCTTTTTTCCATTCCAACAACTCTTCGCTTAGTATCTATTCAGATAAGCAAAAATGGGTCTTAAATTTCCAATTCCAACAACTCTGCTCTTAGTATCTATCCAGTCAAGCAGCCATGAGTCTTTTGTTCCAATTCCAACAACTCTGCTCTTAGTATATCTGTCCAGTCAAACAACCACGAGTCTTTTTGTTTTCTTCATTCCAACAACTTTGCTCTTAGTATCTATCCAGTCAAACAACCATGAGTCTTTTTCCCATTCCAACAACTTTGCTCTTAGTATCTATCCAGTCAAACAACCATGAGTCTTTTTGTTTTCTTCATTCCAACAACTTTGCTTTTAGTATCTAGCCAGTCAAGCAACCATGAGTCTTTTTCCCATTCCAACAACTCTGAGTGTCCATGCAGTCCAACAAGTCTGGATGTCTTTCCACTCCGACACCTGTGAGTGTCTATTCAATCTAACAGTCAATCAAGTCCAGCAGTCCCATGCTCTCAGAGGTGGACGCCAGCTGTGTATAAAAAATTCAGCACACGTACTGCCATAAAATATTCAGACTGATTTCTCGGGGACCACAACGAATATTTCGCTTTGGGGCAGGCAGTGTTTTGCCATTAAGCAGGCAGGGAATGTTTTGCCGTATCGCAGGCACTCGGTGCTTCGCCGTTCGGCAGTGTTTCGCCGCAGACATGTTGAGTCTCTCTCTCTCTCTCTCTCTCTCTCTCTCTCTCTCTCTCTCTCTCTCTCTCTCTCTCTCTCTCTCTCTCTCTCTCTCTCTCTCTCGTCAACTAAGCTATTATCACTTATTGCACTTTTGGATTTTGCTACATGCATTTTGCATCAAATTATGGGCAACAGCATCGCACTTTTAGAGAGAGAGAGAGAGAGAGAGAGAGAGAGAGAGAGAGAGAGAGAGAGAGAGAGAGAGAGAGAGAGAGAGAGAGCAGAAGACAGACAGACAGACAGACAGACAGACAGACAGACAGACAGACAGACAGACAGACAGACCTCCAGTATCTCAGAACATTTGACAACTCGACATTTTTCCATTTTCTGTGCACTCGGCAGAACCAGCGTTCAAATGCGAGCGAGTAGAGCCATATTCATTACATTTCCCACCGCCGGCACTTTCGTTCAGAAGTTACCAAGATAAAATCATGGCCCAAATTCCAATGCATATTCTGCCGGCATTTTTGATTTTTGGATTAACCACAATTCTAATGTAGAACCGAGGCAATAATATTTTAATGCAGAGCCAGAGCTGTGACATTCCCAAGAGGAATCAGACAATTCTCGGTCCAAATTTTCTGCGACTCCGACGTGTCGAGTACGAGTCAAAATGCAAATGGATGTCACCGCTACAACAGGAGAAGCAGGAGTCAACCTGGAGACTGGATCTGCTGTGTTGAATTGAATTTCGTGTTGACTCTCTGAACAGTGATCGTTGACCTTTTCGGGAATATTATGCATTTACGTCCTTGGCCAAAAGGCGATGGTGAGGGATAAAGTAAATAAAGAAATAAAGAAATAAAAAGGCACTGGGTGCTAACACAGCATCCGTGTTCCACGCTTGCCTCTGATTCCGTTTGAAGTAAGTATAAGTAACCTGGTGTTTTACGCCCAGTCAACCATTACGGTTATATCATGGCGGATCCGTTTGAAATACGTTGAAAACTCACAACATGTTAAAAAGAGCGCTTTTTCAAACTGGATAATGCACACAAAATAATGTGAACCCTTGGGGTAGATCCGTTATTCAGGCAGCGAAGAGACGGTTATAATTCTAAAAGTAAACGATGACAGAAATGAAATGGCAAAGCTTTCCATTGGTTCAGGTCTCAGAAAGATAGGTTGTTACTCCCAAAACACGTTGTTCATATAACCTTCTGTGGGGTATGATGTGTTTTCAAAACCACCACCACCACAACAACAGCAACAAAACCAAAACAAAATAAAAGCCAAACAACAAACAAACACAACAACAACAACAACAAAGCAACAACAACAACAACAAAAAGAGGGGGGAGGGGGAAGTAGAAAAAGGAAAAACAACAAAACAAATGAGAGTATGGGGATTGTTTCATGCCTAGGATCAATTGCGTGGGCTGTTTTCTATCTCTGTCTCTGTCTCCGTCTCTCTCTGTCTCTGTCTCTCTGTCTCTGTCTCTCTCTCTCTCTCCCCCCCCCTCTCTCTCCATATATACGAAGGAATTAAGACAACAAGAAGAGTTAAAATATCCCCAATATTTCGGCCTCAGACATCTTCAGGGGGATTTATTTTTGTGTATAAAATAATATGTTCAGTTAATTCTCGCCACGGACTTCCTGTATAGATATAGTGTCATAAGCAATGTGCTATTTGTAGTTGGATTCTTACTTACTTCGCTACATTATTTATTCATATTTTCTTGGTATTGAAAGGTTAGACGTTTTTAGTTAACTTGAAACTGATCAGAGAGCAAGGTGGCTGTTTAGCTCTCTTTCTATGTCTCTTTCCCTCTGCTGTCTGTCTGTCTGTCTGTCTGTCTCTCTCTCTATGTGTCTTTCTTTCTCTCTGTTTCTGTCTCTCTCGCTGTCTCTTTCTCGGTCTGTCGCTGTCTGTCTGTGTCTGTCTGTCTCTCCCCTTCATGTCTCTCTGTCTGTCTCTGTCTCCCCTTCTCTGTTTGTCTGTCTCTCCCCTCTCTCCGTCTCTCTCTCTCTGAAACGAGAAAGAATCAGTGTCAAATTCTCTCTCCCTCTCCCTCTGTCTCTCTTTCTCTCTCGTGAGACAAATTCGTCTTCAGACAGGACGGTAGAAACAGTAGTTACATCATATTAATAACCAGTAGCCCGTCTTCAGACCCTTCACATTCCCTCCATCCCCTGTCCTCTGCCCCCCCCCCCCCCCCACACACACATTCCCCCCCCCCTCTCTCTCTCCCTCTGTCTCTATCTCGTGAGACAAATTCGTCTTCAGACAGGACAGTAGAAACAATAGTTACATCATATTAATAACCAGTAGCCCTTCTTGAGACCATTCACATTCCCTCCGTCCCCTGTCCTCCTTGCATTATAATTGTAATGGTATCCTTTTGACACACACACACACACACACACACACACACACACACACACACACACACACACACACACACACGGTTAATGGCATACTCAGTTGTGTCAAAAGAGGGTAATATAAATTATCTCCACACACAAATACTAAACAGTCATCGCTATTACTAAGTATCTCTACATAATGAGTAAACGCCACTGCATAATTAGTAAATAATCGTGTCTTCTGGCGCTCGGTTCCAGCGGCTCACTAGCGCCAACAGTGAAAATGACTAATAATCTTGCCATCTGTGACAAGCCAGCGTGCCAGTGTCTCTTGAGATCCGGTAATAAGGTGTCTGATGCTGGCTCAGCATGGACAAAAAAAAAAAGTTTAAGGGTCTGGTCATAGATTGGTAAAGGTGGTGGTGCTGGCTATAGACTGGACGCGTGGATCTGGTCCACTCGAGATTAGGTAATAGGGTGTCTGGTGCTGGCTATAGACTGGACAGGGCGTTGGTTTGGTGGGCTGGCTGCATAGACTGGACAACGTGGATCTGGTCCACTCGAGATTAGGTAATAGGGTGTCTGGTGCTGGCTATAGACTGGACAACGTGGACCTGGTCCATGTTCAGGCTATCAGGGTTCTGTGCGCTCTAGACTGTGACAACGATGGCCTCGAGATTTAATGGTGTCGGCGGCATAACTGGACAACGCGAGGTCCAGTTTTCGAGATCGGTAATCAGGGTGTCTGATGCTGGTTTCAGCTGGACACGTGGACTCTGGTCCACTCGAGATTAGGTAATAGGGTGTCTGGTGCTGGCTAAGACTGGACGCGTGGATCTGGTCCACTCGAGATTAGGTAATAGGGTGTCTGGTGCTGGCTATAGACTGGACGGCGTGGTGGTGCTGGCTATAGACTGGACAGCGTGGATCTGGTCCACTCGAGATTAGGTAATAGGGTGTCTGGTGCTGGCTATAGACTGGACAGCGTGGATCTGGTCCACTCGAGATTAGGTAATAGGGTGTCTGGTGCTGGCTATAGACTGGACAGCGTGGATCTGGTCCACTCGAGATTAGGTAATAGGGTGTCTGGTGCTGGCTATAGACTGGACAACGTGGACCTGGTGCGCATGTTCAGGCCTGTCAGTATTTTCCTCTCAGACTCAGCGATGGCCTCGTGTTTTGTGAACCGAGCAAACTGAGTTTTAAACGCAGTCAGTCGAAGAGCATGAGACGATGCAGGGAGCGACTCTTCCGGCAGATTTGCACTTGGCAGAGTGTGTCAGAGGTCGCCTGCAGCGGCTGGAAACATCAGTGAATCCTGCGGATCGAGGCTAATTGTTCCACGATGCGAGGGCGCGAATCAGACCGTCGCTTTCATTGGCTGTTTCTTTCTTTTGCGCATGCGTCGTCAGTAATAATTATTACGTCGTTTTAAATGCACGGCCTTTCGTGCTGCGCCCGACGGCTTAATTAGCGTCAAAAACACCTAATTGTAATTATGTAAAAAATACTACTAATTATCTCGAACTGATCACTAATCATCTCCAATTAATTACTAATGATCTCGAAATAATGGCTTATTGTATTTGTGCATTTAGTAAATAATTATGTCTTTTGACGCTCGGGTCTAACGGGTCACAAGCGTCAAAAGCATAATTATACTAGTAATTATATGCATATAATTGTAATTATGTGCCCTTCGTGCTGCTTTCAACGGCTTAGTTGAGTCCAAAGTAAATAATTACAACGCTGTGCGTGAGATGTTTACAATCATGTGCAGGTAAGCAGCTATAGTTTTGTTCTCAACTTCACTCTTTTTTTCTCTCTCTTTTTTTTATTTTCTTCGGTTTTTCTCAAACCCTTTCGTGTGGTTGTTAGTCTCAACCTTATTCTTGTGGCTGCTGGTCTAAGCTTATTATTGTGTTTGTTGTTGTTCTCATCTTTATTATTGTTCTACGATTCCCCGCTTCGGCTCTCTGCTAACTCTTCAAAAACTGTGATTTACGGACAGTCTTATGATTATTCGCCCTGATATAACCGTACTGGTTGACTGGGCGCAAAACACCAAATTACTTACTTACTTACTCGTGATTTTGCCCCTCGTAATTACTGAAATACTAAAATGGTACTCGTCGCTGCCCATCTGAATGCAGAAATCATTCTGGTGGTCACCTTGTCGCATGGACTTGTACATAGAAGGCGATAAGAGCCCGAAGCGCGAAGCTGGCAGCCCAGTATATATAGGTCTATGCATTGTCGCGTTTGGTACCATAGTTCAGGAGGTGTGTGAGAGTCGAGGTGGCCGTCCTGGGCTGTCCGTCCTAACGAGCCTTCTGGTTTCCCTGGACGTAAAGCTATATTGAACCGTGCTTCAGCATTGGTCTCAGCTTGTCCCTAATATGTCAATTTCTGACATCCGAGGACATTAAGCAACACTGCCTATACCTCCCTCGCGTTTGGTATAGCCTTTCTCTTCCTCCACATCCTGGGATCTCTCTGATTGGTCCCCACCGTTAACTCTTCGGAGACAACTCGGCGTCAGACAAGTTTAACCAACCAACCAATCAACCAACCAACCAACCAACCACCCGGCGACGTACTTTAATTATCACTGTTTGCTCCCCACTTCCCACACTGACAACGGCTGCTACCGTATTGTTCATCGCGGGATCTGTTTTGACGTGGAGCTGACAAAGCACACACTGCGAAATCGGACATCCATCAAAGAGTTTGAGCGGTGTGGAAGCTGTCTTCATTCTGTTGGGCACGCACACTAAACACGATCACGGCATTGTTTGCAGTATACAGCATACAATATCCACCCATCGTGTGTGTTTTTCCCGTTGAATTTAAGCCACGATTAAAAGCATTTCAGCCACGACAAACACTGGGGCCGGGAAGGCAGCAAACAAGCGTTACAATTCTGATCGGAAGCGACGAAGCAGTGAACATGTTAAAATATTGAACAGATCTGGGATGTACGCAAATTGTTAGTTATTGAACAGAACGGGGAGGTACTGAACATGTTGAAATATTGAACAGAGCTGGGATGTACTCAAATTGTTAGTTACTGAACATGTTAAAATATTGAACAGAGCGGCGGGGGTGGGGGGGGGGGGAGGGGGGGAGGAATGGGGGGGATGAGGGACGGGGGGGGGCGGGAGAGGAAGTCCTTTTGAACAGAGCTGGGATTTACTGAACATGTTCCTTATTGAACAGAGCTGGGATGTACTGAAATTGTTAGTTATTGAACAGAGGTACTGAACATGTTAAAATGATACTGAAATGTTATTTTGAACAGAGCGGGGAGGTACTGAACATGTTAATTATTGAACAGAGCGGGGATGTACTGAAATTGTTATAGTTATTGAACAGGGCAGGGATGACTGAACATGTTAAAATGTTGAACAGAGCGGGGAGGTACTGAACATGATATAGTTATTGAACAGGGCAGGGATGCACTGAACATGTTAAAATGTTGAACAGAGCGGGGAGGTACTGAACATGTTAAAATGTTGAACAGAGCGGGGAGGTACTGAACATGTTAAAATGTTGAACAGAGCGGGGAGGTACTGAAATATGTTATTGAACAGGGCGGGATGACTGAACATGTTAAAATGTTGAACAGAGCGGGGAGGTACTGAAATTGATATAGTTATTGAACAGGGCAGGGATGCACTGAACATGTTAAAATGTTGAACAGAGCGGGGAGGTACTGAACATGTTCCTTATTGAACAGAGCGGGGAGGTACTGAACATGTTAAAATGTTGAACAGAGCGGGGAGGTACTGAAAATGTTAGTTATTGAACAGAGCGGGGAGGTACTGAACATGTTAAAATGTTGAACAGAGCGGGGAGGTACTGAACATGTTAAAATGTTGAACAGAGCGGGGAGGTACTGAACATGTTAAAATGTTGAACAGAGCGGGGAGGTACTGAAATTGATATAGTTATTGAACAGGGCAGGGATGCACTGAACATGTTAAAATGTTGAACAGAGCGGGGAGGTACTGAACATGTTAAAATGTTGAACAGAGCGGGGAGGTACTGAACATGTTAAAATGTTGAACAGAGCGGGGAGGTACTGAAAATGTTAGTTATTGAACAGAGCGGGGAGGTACTGAGCTTGTTAGTTATTGAACAAAGCAGGGAGGTACTGCACATGTCAGTGCAGTTATTGAATACAGAGGGCAGGTACTGAAGGTGTGCGGAATGCATGTGTTTAATGAAGAATATCAGAGCATTGCAAAATATTGGTCAGAAGGTAATGGAGGAAGGACAGAGCGAGCGAGCGAGCGAGCGAGAGAGAGAGAGAGAGAGAGAGAGAGAGAGAGAGAGAGAGAGAGAGAGAGAGAGAGAGAGAGAGAGAGAGAGAGAGAGAGAGAGAGAGAGAGAGAGAGAGAGAGAGATTAATTGCGTGGTCGTTAATACTCAAGGACAGAGACAAAGACAGAGAAAGACAGAGATTTATTAAAATTCATGTTGATTTCTTCCACCTGCTCGACATTTCAAAACATGTCTGCAGTAAATCATAAGGCTGCATGTTCCTTCAGCAGAGCAGGTCTGAAACATGGGCGTAATCTTCTGCCTCGTTGAGCATTATACTCATCGATCAGCACACAGCCGGCACATGCTAGGGATCACGGGGCAGGTCCTCCACAGACACCAGATCCAGACACAGCCGCGTGCAATGAAACACCGACCAGCGTTCTCCCAGCACGGAGTTAGGTCTGCATGGGGCAACGTTTCGGCGCCAACCGCTTGGGGCTTAAGCGGAAGAGCTGGAAGGAAGCACTGACGACTTCTCTGTGTGTGTGTGTGTCTGTCTCTATCTATCTATCTATCTATCTGTGTGTCTCACTGTGTGTGTGTGTGTGTGTGTGTGTGTGTGTGTGTGTGTGTGTGTGTGTGTGTGTGTGTGTGTGTTCCTCATGCTCCTCTCTCCCTTCCTCCCTCTCTCTATTAATATGGGGTGGTAGAGAATTGTGGGGTTGTGTATGTAGTGTATATAATTATAACAGTTTGCATTTGCTTCCATACTCAGTCTGGGCCGGCTCCTCCCCATCTCTCTGTCTCTGTCTCTGTGTGTGTGTCTCTCCCTCCTCTTTGTGTGTGTCTGTCTCTGTGTCTCCGTGTTTCTGTGTGTGTGTGTGTGTGTGTGTGTGTGTGTGTGTGTGTGTGTGTGTGTGTGTGTGTGTGTGTGTGTGTGTCTCCTTCTCACTCTCGATCTCTCTCTGTCTCTGCCTGTTTCTCTCTGTCTCTCTCCCTCCCTTTCTTTCTCTCTCTGTCTCTGTCTGTCTGTCTGTCTGTCTCCCTCTCCCCCTCTCTCTCTCCCCCTCTCTCTTTCGTCCCAGTCTCTCTGTCTTATTTGCAGTAGTTTAAAAGAGTCAATTTACGGGATGGGGTATTTTGGGTTATTAGGTTTTGCACTATAAGCCTCCATGCTCGTGGGCGGGTTCTTCGTTTAATCATGGGATGGCAAAGTCATTTGCAAAGAAACTGTATTAATGGACTCGTGGTTATAGGCTCTTTGAAAACGCTGACGTTGAGTGGTTGGTATTATGACTAAAGTCGTCAGCATTATGCCTAAGGGTGATGGTGATTCGTTTGAGCAGCGAGAATCTTTGTTGCTTACTTAGATTTCCAGCTGCTTCACATTCTGAAAAAAATGTCACTCCAACAATCAGTCAACCAGTCACTATCAGCCAGTCTCTCTCTGTCACTCTAACAATCACTCAACCCGTCACCAATCACCAGTCAGTATCTCTGTCAGTCAAAAAATCAGTCAGTCATTTCCTACCACCCAGTCATTCCAACAATCAGTCAGTCAATCGGTCAGTAAATCTGTTAACTACTGAGCCAATCAGTCATTCAACCAATCAGCCAGCCTGTCTGTTAACCATTGAGTCAGCCAGTCAACCAACCAATCAGCTAGTTAGTCTGTCAGCCATTGAGTCAGCCAGTCAACCAACCTATCAGCCAGTTGGTCTGTCAGTCTGTTAACTACTGAGTCAGCCAGTCAACCAGCCAATCAGCCAGTTGGTCTGTCAGTCTGTGTCTGTCAACCACTGAGTCAACCAGTCAACCAACCAATCAGCCAGTTGGTCTGTCAGTCTGTGTCTGTCAACCACTGAGTCAGCCAGTTAACCAACCAATCAGCCAGTTGGTCTGTCGGTCTGTGTCTGTCAACCACTGAGTCAGCCAGTTAACCAACCAATCAGTCAGTCTGTCAGTCTGTGTCTGTCAGTCTGTGTCTGTCAACCACCGAGTCAGCCAGTCAACCAACCAATCAGTAAGTTAGTCTGTCAGTCTGTGTCTGTCAACCACCGAGTCAGCCAGACAACCAACCAATCAGTCAGTTAGTCTGTCAATCTGTGTCTGTCAACCACTGAGTCAGCCAGTCAACCAACCAATCAATTAGTCAGTCTGTCAGTCTGTGTCTGTCAACCACCGAGTCAGCCAGTCAACCAACCAATCAGCCACTTAGTCTGTCAGCCACTGAATCAGCCAGTCAAACAACCAACCAACCATCCAGTTAGTCTGCCAGTCTGTCAACGTCACTGAGGTCGACGGACGGCGGAGAGAAAATGTCACGCGCGTCGATCAGTCGCCGGCGTGCTGAGCGGACGGTCCCGACCATGGACCGAAAATTAATTATATCCACGGTTCCGACGACCAGGCCTGAACCCGTCCGCCACCGAGTTGGCGGGGACGCTGCGCAGACGGCGGAGTTGGCCTTTAAACCGGTCCATTAGTGCGATGAAAGGTAGCAGCAAGCTAAACAGCAAGTCCCGCGTTCTAGCAACAAGCGTGTTGATCTTTTCACCCCCCACTCTCGGGACAACCCCGCCACGACACAACCCCGTCCGTGTAGAGGCGTATACCCAAGCACCGCCCACCCTGTTCCACCCACGTTGTCTTGTCACGGTTACATTGTGACAGCGGTTATAGAAACGGCGCTGTCTGCAAGTAACTGGGTTTGCTTCAGTTGTGAGAGCCAAGCTGTCATCGGCGGATAAACATGCAGTGGGCTTCAGACGTGACTATCTCTCTCTCTCTCTCTCTCTCTCTCTCTCTCTCTCTCTCTCTCTCTCTCTCAGTCTCTCTGTGTCTGTCTTTGTCTTTGTCTCTCTCTGTCTGTCTTTCTGTCTCTGTCTGTCTCTGTCTTTCTGTCTCTCTGTCAGTCTGTCTGTCTGTCTGTCTGTCTGTCTGTCTCTGTCTCTGTCTGTCTGTCTGTCTGTCTGTCTGTCTGTCTGTCTGTCTGTCTGTCTGTCTGTCTGTCTGTCTCTCTCTCTCTCTCTCTCTCTCTCTCTCTCTCTCTCTCTCTCTCTCGGACTGGCTGTAAGTCCTAACGCTACTATCCTTGAGTATTAAGGTTTTCGAGTTCGAGTTCTCTGTCCGTCTGTCTCTGTCTCTGTCTGTCCTCTCTGTGTGTCCCTCTGTCTGTCTCTGTCTCTCCAGTTCCTTCGGTGACACACAAGAACTGTTTCTCCTCGTGTTACTAAGAGTCAGGTTTTCGTCCATCATTTTATTTATATTTTTCTACACGCTCGTCTCTGTGATGGCGACTGAACCGAGTGCATAGCCCATACGTGCGTTTGGAAAGAGCTAGTGTCAGATTTCTGCTTACGATGCACGTACACCAGCCCCTGTTTATAACCACTAGCATATCAGCCCCAATTTAGCAGTAGTGTATCGGACACAATTTTGCGGGACCAACACACAAGTCTAATTAGAGGCATCAATACACAAGCCCATATTTTGGCATCGTCAATAGACAAGCCTTTAGTTAGTGACGTCAATGCACAAACCCTCATTCAGTGACGTCAATGCACAAGCCCTTATTTAGTGACGTCAGTGCACGTCCGTTTTTTTGTGACGTCAGTGTACAAGCCTTTATTTAGTGGCATCAATGCACATACCCTTATTTAATGGCATCAATAGACAAGCCCTTTATGTAGGAGCACCAGTACAGAAGCCCATATTTAGCAGCACCTATACACAAGCCCTTGTTTAGTGACATAAATAAAGAAGCCCTTATTTAGTGACATCAATACGCAAGCCCTTATTTAGTGGCATCAATACACAGGCCCTTATTTAGCAGCACCAGTACACGAGCCCATAATTACTTAGCGGCATCAATTCGTCATGGCCCACTTAGCCCACTGAATACGTCACTAATACCTGTTAGGTGACCATGAGGCAGCCTCGTGTTTGCACCAGTCGTACGTGCACCATCCGCTCAACACATCGGCAATTAGCAGCACGCGTGAGTCTCTTACCTTTATTTGCATCGGCCACACACCATGCATCCCATCGACACATTAGCAATTAGCACCATCAGCGCACAAGACCCCGCCACGCTCAAAGTACACCAAACCCCATTTGGCAACCGTCAGTGAAGGCATGCTTCAGTCTGCAGGTACCGATATCCATCTGTCAGCTCCGTCAGAACAGGCACCTATAGCTATCAGCACCGTCGATACCTGAGCACCAGCGTAACAAGATCAGCGCATCATCCCCAGTTTAACGCCGTCGGTGCGTCCGCGTTTAGCTTCGTCGATACAGTGTAACAAACACTCTGTGTTTAGCTTCGTCAATACATAAGCCCGTGACGAACAGTCGCCCTTGTCTCAACTGATAGTCAGCGGTTCCTCAGCTCGTGTTCGTTCTGAGGTGACCCTGTACGATTAAGCGGACGATGAAATCCAATTACTCACTGACTAACTCGGCCTGGTGTGCCCTACGCGGTTGAGTGCATTGGCCATTAAAAACTAATTATTTACTCAGCCTATATTTTACAGAGTTCAGGGACTGTGTGAGAGGCAAGGCGGCCGTCCTGGGCTCCCCGTCCTTAATGGTACTTATGGTCTCTGTGGACGTAAAGCAACACTGAAACCAAATCGACTAAGAGTTCAGGAGCTGTGTGAAAATCGAGGTGGCCGTCCTGGGCTCCCCGTCCTTAATATTACTTATGGTCTCTGTGGACGTAAAGCAACACTGAGCCCAAATCGACTAAGAGTTCAGGAGCTGTGTGAAAATCGAGGTGGCCGTCCTGGGCTCCGCGTCCTTAATAGTCCTTATGGTCTCTGTGGACGTAAAGCAACATTGAACTGAATTCAGGAGCTGTGTGACAGTCGAGGTGGCCGTCCTGGGCTCCTCGTCCTTAATAATCCTTATGGTCTCTGTGGACGTAAAGCAACATTGAACTGAATTCAGAGGTGTGGGAAATTCGAGGCGGCCGTCCTGGGCTCCCCGTCCTTAATATTACTTATGGTCTCTGTGGACGTAAAGCAACATTGAACACAAATCGACTAAGAGTTCAGGAGCTGTGTGAAAATCAAGGTGGCCGTCCTGGGCTCCCTGTCCTTAACAGTCCTTATGGTCTCTGTGGACGTAAAGCAACATTGAACTGAATTCAGGAGCTGTGGGAAAGTCGAGGTGGCCGTCCTGGGCTCCCTGTCCTTAACAGTCCTTATGGTCTCTGTGGACGTAAAGCAACATTGAATTGAATTCAGGAACTGTGTGACAGTCGAGGTGGCCGTCCTGGGCTCCCCTGTCCTTAACAGTCCTTATGGTCTCTGCGGCAGTAAAAGCCACACTGAACTTGAACAGCCCAACTTTGGCGCCAGCAATATATCGGCTTATACGTACCCTTATCAACACCCGTGCTTTCATTTATATAGTTAACGCTATCAAAGGATCAACACCCATCTAGCCCCACCAGTACATGATAACGTTATGATCCATGCCCCAGAGGTAGGCCGGGGAGTTGTTAATTGGCAAACGCTCTGGAGACCGGGGTCTGTATTTGATTCCATATTAAATTTCTTCCCTTGTTCTTTCACCAACCTGTTTATCTTTCTGTCTTGCATTCTTTCTAATATCGGCCCGTTCTCCTGACCGTAACATAGGACGGCAAGTTATTGTGTGAACTAACAGTGACATCGACAACACTGCCATTGTGGGAACTAAGAATTATCGATGACTCATGTTGTGTCGGCTCCGCGACAGCAAGCACCTTGCAGTCGTTGTGTGAGGTATCAATGACAGCGCCATTCTATGGCGAGCGAACCATGGCATCTTGTCATAATAATAATAATGTACATTTATCATGCGCTCATCAACGCCCTGAGCTCTCACATGATACATATTGACCTAAATATGATATTCTATACACATGTAGAGCATAGTCCTACCAAAACAATTTACATAAAGTATTATAGATTTAAAAATAAAAAACGCACTACAAACACACACACCACACACACACACACACACACACACACACACACACACACACACACACACACACACACACACACACACACGCACACACACACACACACACACACACACATACACACACACACACACACACACACACACACACATACACACACACCACACACACACACACCACACACACACACACACTCACACACACACACACACACACACACACACACACACACACACACACACACACACACACACACACACACACAAACACACACACACACACACACACACACTCGTAGACCGTTCTTAACGAGATTTACGTCATTCATTCTCAATGGGCTAGGTCACGGCGGGTCACGAAGTGGAGAGCGAGGCTGGGGTGTGGCAAAATGACGAGAGTGTGGAGAGATTTTGACGTCTGCACCGAGATCTACACCCTTAAGCCTCTCTTTCGATCTAGGTCACCCGGATGAGGTCATGCACACTTCATCATTTGTGTGTGTGCGTGAGTGGGTGTGGGTGTGGGGGGTGGGGGGTGGGGTGGGGGACGGAGTGGGGTGGGGGTCTAATATTGTGTGAATTAGCTTTTGCATTATTATTATTATCATGATATCAATTAACGGTGACTTCATGAGTTCATGCCACAGTGATGACACTGTGTCTTCATGTAAACCAAGAGTAAGCACACGTCACTGCGTAAAAACCAACAGTGAGATAATGGCTGTGCGAACCGTAACGGTAACAACAAACACCGTGCCATTATTACAGAACCAAAGGTAGGCAGATAACGTCCTAGCATCACAGCTGCCACTCCAGTTCAAAGACGATGATCGCTGATGTTGACCGAGTCCTAGAGCCCTGTTATTGCAGTTTGGCTCCCGGGTCGATACGCATTCTTTGCCACACCGTTTGCTCAATAGAAGGAAAGCGAGCATTAGAAGGGAACCGAGCATTTCTCTTTTACCCCTGCCCCATCGCCTGCGCCGCCTTGTTGATTTGACCAAATACAGCGCGCCGCTAAAAGCGTTTGCCAATTAACAAAGCATTATTTTCCAGCCGGCACGAGCCAGCGTACAAATACACTGGCAGCTTGCTTTCGCTTTCGCGGTCATTGCTTATGATTAAATCATAGAAGACAAGGGAACGTTGTGGTCCGTAAAGGCTTACTCACCGATGAGTGCCCGTGTGTGTGTGTGGGTGGGTGGGTGGGTAGGTGTGCGCGCGCCTGAGAGAGAGAGGAGAGAGAGAGAGAGAGAGAGAGAGAGAGAGAGAGAGAGAGAGAGAGAGAGAGAGAGAGAGAGAGAGAGAGAGAGAGAGAGAGAGGTGTGTGTGTGTGCGTGTACGTGTGCGTGCGTGCGAGCGTGCGTGCCTGTGTGTGTGTGTGTGTTGTGTGTGTGTGTGTGTTGTGTGTGTGTGTGTGTGTGTGTGTGTGTGTGTGTTACAAATGATGTTGTTGTTGATGACGTTTACGCTGCTGCTAATAATGTTAAAAATGAGGCGTATGGCAGTCGCAGATATTGAAGTTTGCACGTTCCTGGTTCATTCACCTTCTTTGCTCTCTCCATGTCTTCTTGAACCAGAAATTGGCGTGTGTCATGACAGAAATCCGGACCTTTGTTGTTCAGTTCAGTTCAAGGTTATATGCATGCACTCGGAACTGTCCAGATATGCGCTCCACCACGTCTCTCGAAAACTTCCCCAACGTTGCGTTTGAAATAGTTCCAGACTTTGTCTGATTGACGATGGCCCTTTATCGTCTTTCCGAGAAAGATCGTCGAACACTTCCTCTTTCCACGGCTCTCTCCCCCAGGCAGTCGATGGTGTGATGTCCTTGGCTTTGTACCCGCAGGTGGACTTAGGACTCAGGCTCCTCAACACTTCACACACACACACACACACACACACACACACACACACACACACACACACACACACACACACACACGCGCGCGCGCGCGCGCACGCACACGCGCACGCACGCACGCACGCACGCACACACACACACATACACGCACACACCACGCACACACACACACACACAACACACACACACACACACCGCGGCGCGCGCACACACACACACACACACACACACACACACACACACGCACGCACGCACGCACGCACGCACGCACGCACGCACGCACGCACGCACGCACACACACACACACACACACACACACATACAAACAAGTCATTGCTGAGTATGTATACATTTTGATCCCATCACACTGATACGTGGACAGAGACCGTGAACGGTTTGTGATTGCGAAACGAGTAATCCCCGATTGGCGGTTTTGATTCTGTGAGTACAAAGAAGTTTTGATGGCGACGATTGTGAAGAGAAAACTGCAATTAGGGAGTGACGAATGCATTTCCATTGTTTTGGGGCAGTGATGTCAGCTCAACTGGTTTAGGGACTGCTGTGCTCCGGATGTAGTGAGTGCTGGACTCTGGGTATTGTGTGTGCTGGACTCTGGGTATAGTGAGTAATGGACTATGGGTATAGTGTGTGCTGGACTCTGTGTATAGTGAGTGCTGGACTCTGGGTATAGTGTGTGCTGGACTCTGGGTATAGTGAGTAATGGACTATGGGTATAGTATGTGCTGGACTCTGTGTATAGTGAGTGCTGGACTCTGGGTATAGTGTGTGCTGGACTCTGGGTATTGTGTGTGCTGACCTATGGGTATAGTGTGTGCTGGACTCGGTGTAGTGCTGGACTCTGGGTATAGTGAGTGCTGGACTCTGGGTATAGTGTGTGCTGGACTCTGGGTATAGTGAGTGCTGGACTCTGGGTATTGTGTGTGCTGGACTCTGGGTATAGTGCGTGCTGGACTCTGGGTATAGTGAGTGATAGACTATGGGTACAGTGTGTGCTGGACTCTGGGTATAGTGAGTAATAGACTATGGGTATAGTGTGTGCTGGACTCTGGACATAGTGAGTACTGGACTCCGCGTATAGCGAGTACTGGACTCTGGGTATAGTGAGTGCTGGACTCTGGGTATAGGGACTTCCTGTCTCTGGTATAGTGACTGCTTATCTCCGGGTGCAGTGACTGCTG
>JABMCL010003079.1:512500-522500 GCA_018857735.1 Alviniconcha marisindica | reverse complement strand
CATTTTGCGAGAAAAATACAGCTGAAAAGAGTTGTTTGTAGTTGTGAATGTTAGCATTTTCCGAACAACAAGTACACATCTAAAGAGGGTTGTTGTGAATTTTAACACTCCGAACAACACATAGCTGAAAAGAGTTGTTTGTAACTGTGAATTTTAACACTCTCCGAACAACACAGAGCTGAAGAGAGTTGTCCGTAGCTGTGAATTTAAACACTCTCCGAGCAACACGTACACAACTAAAGAGTGTGCGTGTTTTTTTAGTTATGAATATTAACACTTTTGACTAGCAAATTCTCCCAAATTGGACCCGTCATGCAGCCACACGAAGACTGCAATTAACAGAGGAGATGTATAGCTTTTGTCGTCATCATTACAGAAACGAAGAATTATGACAGTATCATTGAGAATGCATACAGGCATTCACTTGGGCGTGTATGTATGTATGTATGTATGTATGTGTGTGTGTGTGTGTGTGTGTGTGTGTGTGTGTGTGTGTGTGTGTGTGTGTGTGTGTGTGTGTGTGTGTGTGTGGATACACTCGCGTGTGTGCATGAACTCGGGCATACCACGCTCTCTCTCTCTCTTTCCCTCCCTCCCTCCCCCTCCCTCTCTCTCGTATGTGTGTGTGTGTGCGCGTGCGTGCGTGGGTGCGTGTGTGTGCGTGCGTGCGTGCGTGCGTGCGTGTACGTGTGTGTGTGTGGTGTGTGTGTGTGTGTGTGTGTGTGTGTGTGTGTGTGTGTGTGTGTGTGTGTGTGTGTGTGTGTGTGTGTGTGTGTGTGTGTGTGTGTGTGTGTGTGTGTGAGTGCGGGCGGGCGGGCGGGCGGGCGTGTGTGCAAATGTTATCTTGTGTTATTATTAACTTGTTTTTAGCTAGAATTGAAATTTGTTTAAGTTCCTTTTCTTGTTGTTGTTGTTGTTGTTGTTGTTGTTGTTGTTGTTGTTGTTGTTGTTGTTGTTGTTGTTTTGTTTTCCTGAAATTTTGTTCATTCACATGTTACACAGATGGTATGTTTCGAAGCCAATTTCCTTTTGAGGACAATAAAGCATTATCTTATCTAACCTTATGAAAGGGACTAGGGTACTTTACTGAAGCATACGCCCAAGTGTCCTCGGGGCGGGTTGAACGCTAGATCAAGGGGTACGTGTATGCATGCGTGGCCCTATAGGCACTGCTTGTGTGTAGATTTCACACAGCACGCGTTCTGTCTTTGCAATTAGTCTGATAATCCGTTGATTGTTCTGTGTGCTGAGTTTGGATTAATTCGCACGGTCGTCTCTTCAATAATCAGCGGCGTTGAGCGTTTGTTCTTTTGACGTGATGGTTCGTTGAGCGTTTGTTCTTTTGACGTGATGGTTCGTTAATTGCTTTTTTCCCCCCTGTATTAGTATCAGGCTTTGTTTGTTTCGTCAGATCTGTGGCCTGATTAATCGCTGTCTGTGGAAAGTCGTGATAGTTTAGACTGATTGTCCATGTCTTTTAGACAATAGACGGTTCGGGGTTGTCATTCACCGAAGCAGCTTCCGTTAGTATCAGAACATCACGAGTACACATTAGAAGAGAAAAGGTCGAAGAGTGCATGGGCATTATGTTTGACTCACAAACTAAAGCATAAACTCTGATCTCATACAGCTGTATGGTCCGTCTCGCCAAATCCGCAAATCTGCCGAATGGCATAACATCACAAGTACACGTCTGAAGACAAAAGGTCGAAGAGTGCGTGCATGGGTATTATGTTTGACTCACAAACAAAAGCATGCTGAAAATCCAACACTACAAACGCAAGACTCATGGCTTTCGCGCCTTCTCTTGCTTTGGACCCCACATTTGGAATTCACCCTCACAAGACCTTAGACACTGCTCAACCCTTTCATCTTTTAAAGCCAAACTGAAAACCTTCCTCTTCTCACAGTATTTTCATCCCAGCTAATATCAGTACCCAATTTTTGCTACAGTCATTGTGTGTGTGTGTGTGTGTGTGTGTGTGTGTGTGTGTGTGTGTGTGTGTGTGTGTGTGTTTTGTGTGTGTGTGTGTGTGTGTGTGTGTGTGTGTGTTGTGTGTTTGGTTGTTTTTCCGTATAATACTTTACGTAAATTGTTTTGGTATGACTGTGCGCTGCATGTGTAGAGAATATCATAATTATTTAGGTTAATATGTATCATGTGAGCGTTGAGGGCGTTGATGAGCGCATGATAAATGTGCATTATTATTATTATTATTATAGGCTCTGATCTGAGTTCTATGTTCTGTCTCGCCGATATTTGACTCCTTCGTATTCCATCCGCTCACCTCAAGTCTTCTTGTCGACGTGCCGAAATTCCTCTATCAAGAACCATTACTGTGGAACAATCTACCCTACAGTCTGTCCGACACTCTTCTTCTTTAGCATCATTTAAATCTGTCCTCAAGGCACATCTTTTCTCCTCTGGACTCTAAATGCCATGCCTGTGTGTGTATGGTTGTGTGCCATTGTTGTTGTTGTTGTTGTTGTTGTTGTTGTTGTTGTTGTTGTGTGGTGTGTGTGTGTGTGTGTGTGTGTGTGTGTGTGTGTGTGGGGTGTGTGTGTGTGTGTGTGGAGAGAGGAGAGAGAGAGAGAGAGAGAGAGAGAGAGAGAGAGAGAGAGAGAGAGAGAGAGAGAGAGAGAGAGTGATTGATTGATTGATTGATTGATTGATCGATTGAACTTTATTTCTCAACGGTGAAGATATTAGCACAAAGGCCTACTCACATATCTGCCGTTGATACAGTACTACTAATAACCAAGACATTCACAATCAAATAGTATGACAGGAGGCTATAGACAAATACAGCATCAATAATAATAATAATAATGATAGGAGAGAGAGAGAGAGAGAGAGAGAGAGAGAGAGAGAGAGAGAGAGAGAGAGAGAGAGAGAGTTTCCTTATTTTTGCATCCACGGTATTCCACCGGCCCCCGGGGTCTGTTAAAGGAGCTGTATATCTCTACGGCGTCCGTCACGGAAACTATACACGTGCAGTACGTCTTTGGTCTGTTAAAAGGAAATATACACCTCTAGCTGTATGTTGTCCGTTATGAGATCTATGCCAGTGTAGTACGTGTTTTGTCTGTTAAAAGGATTGTACGCCTCTAAGGCGTCTGTTACTGGAACGCTACCGGTGTAGTACGTGTTTTGTCTGTTAAAAGGAACTATGCACCTTTACGGCGTCCGTTGTCAGGTCTATACCCGTGCAGTACGCCTTTTGTCTGTTAAAAGGCATTGTACGTACACCTCTGAGATGTCCGTTACGGGAACTCTACCCGAGTAGTACCTGTTTTGTCGGTTAAAAGGCATTGTACGTACACCTCTGAGATGTCCGTTACGGGAACTCTACCCGAGTAGTACCTGTTTTGTCGGTTAAAAGGAACTATGCACCTTTACGGCGTCCGTTATGAGATCTATACCCGTATAGTACGTGTTTTGTCTGTTAAAAGGAACTATACACATCTAAGGCGTCCGTTACGGGAATTTTATCCCGATGCGGCTGCTCTGTTACAGTGTGGTTAGTTTTCACGAGGCAGAGAGATATTTCCAGCACACGTTGCCTGCACATAATATCCCCATATCATTTTCCATTCAATGCCAGAGGGGTATGAAAATGGAGATGAGACAGTTACGGCGTATGCAGTTTTACTTCACGGGCAGTCAGTATATTATACTCACCGTTATTCAATCTGAGCATATTCCCTCGGCAAGTCAGTATTCATCGTTATTCAATCTGAGTGTATTCCCTCGGCAAGTCAGTATTCATCGTTATTCAATCTGAGTGTATTCCCTCGGCAAGTCAGTAGTCATCGTTATTCAATCTGAGCGTATTCCCTCGGCAAGTCAGCAGTCATCGTTATTCAATCTGAGTGTATACCCTCGGCAAGTCAGTACTCATCGTTATTCAATCTGAGCGTATTCCCTCGGCAAGTCAGCAGCCATCGTTATTCAATCTGAGTGTATTCCCTCGGCAAGTCAATACTCATCGTTATTCAATCTGAGCTTGAAGCGAACGGTGGGATTTTGCTCTCGAGGGGTTGGACCAGTTTGACGCAACCAATCTTCACCAATGACAACATCTAGACCCCAGGAGCGGGATAAGAGTGAAGTTGGTTATTGTGTACACTGCAGGGAGAACAGTTCACCCTTATACTGCGGGAAGGACACATCTCGTTTATATTGCGGGGAGGACATTTCGCACTTATACTGTAGGGAGAAATTTCTCCGTAAGCTGTAGGGGGGACAATTCGCCCTTATACTGCAGGTAGGAGAAATCTCGTTTATATTTCAGGGAGGACAATTCGCCCTTTACTGTAGGGAGAAATTTCTCAGTAAGCTGTAGAACAATTCATCCTTATACTGTGTGTGTGTGTGTGTGTGTGTGTGTGTGTGTGTGTGTGTGTGTGTGTGTGTGTGTGTGTGTGTGTGTGCATTCATGTTGTATGCACTGAATTTTGACAATCTGTGTTTGTAAATAATGTGTAAGTGCTTAGGGCCTGTGCGGACTAGGCGCTCTAAGTATTTATTATTATTATACTGCAGGTGGGACAAAACTCGTTTATATTACAGGGAGGACAATTCGCCATTTACTGTAGGGAGAAGATTATCTTTATCCTGTAGGGAGAACACTTCACTCTTATACTGTGAAAAAGGACAAATATCACTTATACTGTAGGGAGGACAATTCACCCTTATACTGTAGGGAGAAAATTTTCCGTATCCTGTAGCAAAACAATTCTCCTTTATCCTGTAGGGAGAACAGTTCTTCCTTATACTGTAGGGAAAACAATTTTCCTTTATCCTGTGGGGAGAACAATTCCCCCTTATCCTATAGGAAGAACAATTCCTCCTTATCCTATAGGAAGAATAATTCGCCCTTATTTTGTAAGGAGAACAATTCCCCCTTATTCTGTAGGGAGAACAATTCGCCCTTATCCTGTAAGTAAGTAAGTAAGTAAGTAAACATGGTGCTTAACATCCACAGAAACCATAAGGCTTATTAGGGACGGAGAGAAGGGGGGAAGGGGGTTTGGAGGTGGGGGCCGGTTTAGCCTAACGGTAAGGCGTTAGGCTGGTAAGCGGAAGGTCGATACCGCTTCGGCTCTTCTTTCTCTTCAAAATGGTTGTGGTTTGTGGACACTGTCTTGTGACTTTGTCCAGCACTTCCTACTGAAACATTAAAATGGCTCTCATCGCTGCCCATCTTAATGCAGGAATCATTCTGGTGGTGACAGTGTAGCGATAGGTATATAATCTCCCTCTCCTTCTTATCCTGTAGAGAGAACAATTCGCCCTTGCCCTGTAGAGAGAACAATTCGCCCTTATCCTGTAGAGAGAGCAATTCGCCCTTATCCTGTAGGGAGAACAATTCGCCCTTATCCTGTAGGGAGAACAATTCGCCTTTATCCTGTAGGGAGAACATTTCGCCCTTATCCTGTAGGGAGAACAATTCGCCCTTATCCTGTAGGCAGAACAATTCGCCCTTGCCCTGTAGAGAGAACAATTCGCCTTTATCATGTAGGGAGAACAGTTCGCCCTTATCCTGTAGGGAGAACAATTCGCCCTTATCCTGTAGGGAGAACATTCGCCCTTATCCTGTAGGCAGAACAATTCGCCCTTGCCCTGTAGAGAGAACAATTCGCCCTTATCATGTAGGGAGAACAGTTCGCCCTTATCCTGCAGGGGAAACAATTCTAACTTATTCTGTAGGGAGAACTACTCGGGGCAAACACCTATAAGTGACACTTCAGTGCAAGCACGTTCTTTGTAGTTGTTTCTTGGTTGTTATTTTTGGGTAGCTAAAGACAACGAAAAAACAACCAACCAAGCAAACAAGCAAATAAGCAAAAAATAAAACAAACAAAAAGTAACAAAACAGATAATGCGCTACGAAAGAATATATGAATAGAATCCGGCTACTTATAGGTCGGTTGTTGCAGGAGTTTGTTGTAGAATTTATTGTATTTTAATCTGGTTTTGGAACGCTGGCTGTTATCTTCGGATCAGATTTTGCTGTCCAAGCATCACTCCGGAACGCTGAAAGCACGCACGCACGCACGCACGCACACACGCACGCGCGCGCACACACACGCGCACGCTCACACATACACATACACACACACACACACATACACACACACACACACATAACACACACACACACACACACACACACACACACACACACACACGCACGCACGCACGCACGCACGCACGCACGCACGCACGCACGCACGCACGCACGCACGCACGCACGCACGCACACACACACACCCTCTGTCAACACGTTTGCGGTTTCTGTTTAGAAAAATGAATTTGGAGCAGGAAAGCATATTTCAAACACAAAAAGATTAGCAGTTATAGATTTCGGATATATATACTGTTAGTGAGAGCTCCTGTGTATAGTAAACGACCTTACTAACACGGGAGTGATGAGCTGCTATTGACATCATCTTTATTTTATTTTTGCCCTTTTGTCGGCTTTGTTTTCCTGTTTGTTCGATATTTGTTTCTTCTTTCTGTTTCTGGATGTAATTTATCAAGGAGGTTATGGACGATTTATAATACGAGACTCGGTTTTGATCTCTATTCTCACGAGAACGACACTCGCCATCAAGTCTTCCAAGTGTCAGAAAATCATCACGCCAGTCCATTTAGACTGCTGGTCCAGCTTTGTCCTTTCGCAGACACAGACAAAGACACACATACACAGACAGACACAGACAGACACAGACAGACACACTCAGACACACACACAGACACACACACACACACACACACACACACACACACACACACACACACACACACACACACACACACACACACACACACACACACACATCACACCGACCCAAACACAGACGCACGGTCTCTCTCTCTCTCTCTCTCACACACACACACACACACACACACACACACACACACACACACACGTTTGCGCGCAACACAAACACGCACACACGGGCGCGCGCGCACGCGCCCCGCAGTAAAAGGTCTCACATTTTACGCTGGGGATGTTAGAAAAGCATTTTTCTGCAGCAAAACAAAACAACGCTCAATCCATTAGAAAAAAGGGTCTTAATCTCAGGAGGTTTTCTGTCAGAACAAACATGGTGGCTCCATATTTTTACGTTCTGTGGATTCCCTGATGAGAATGTTTTATTCCTTGATGTAGGGAATTCCTAAGGATACTGTGAAGCGAGGCACTCTGCTTTGTCCGTGAATAAATGCAGTGGAATGACGGTGTAGGTCGATATAGTGGCCTGGCAGATCAACTTGAAATGCTGCATATTATTACGCTGTGCTCAGTGTCTGAACTACACAGTTCTCAATGACACAGTAATTACGGGCATTGATGCAGTGGTTAATATAGACAATGAGACAGTTATATAGCACTATAGCGACTGTCTCATTCATGTAGGCGTTAAAGATACTGGTCTATGTTGTAGCCGTTATTGTAGACAATGAGACAGTTATAGGCACTGATATAGCCGTTAACGTACAGATTGAGACAGTTACTATATAGTTATAGGCACTGATGGAGCCGTTAATGTAGACAATGAGACAGTTATCGCACTAGAGACTGTCTGATTAATTGTTATCGCAGTAAGTGATACAGTTTGAATTGACCCTTTAGCTCTGAAAGTATTTCGCCCTTCGAATTGGTCACTGCTGTAACCGGGAATGTAGACAGTGAGCGGTCTAGCTGCGGTCTAGCCGGTAATGATAGACGGCATGAGATAGCGATATAGGCACTGGTCTGGTATCTGCTGTAGCCGGTATTGTAAAAAGCGAGTGTAGTCTAGATGTGTTTTAGCCGGTAGTGACAGACATGTGAGACAGAGATGTTTAGGCACTGATCTATGCTGTAGCCGGTATTGTAAAAAGCGAGTGTAGTCTAGATGTGCTTTAGCCGGTAGTGACAGACATGTGAGACAGTGATGTTTAGGCACTGGTCTATGCTGTAGCCGGTAATATAAAGAGTGAGTGCTCTAACCGGTGATGATAGACGGTGTGAGACAGTGATATAGACACTGGTCTTTGCTGTAACCAGTAATGTAGACTGTGAGCGGTCTAACCGGTGATGATAGACGATGTGAGAGTGATGTTAAGGCACTGGTCTATGCTGTAGCCGGTAATATAAAGAGTGAGTGCTCTAACTGGCAATGATAGACGATGTGAACAGTGATATAGACACTGGTCTTTGCTTTAGCCAGTAATGTAGACAGTGAGTGGTCTAGCTCTGCTGTAGCCTGTAGTGCTGTAGCCGGTTTATATCTATAAGTACGTAAGTAAACATGGTGCTTAACGTCCACAGAAACATATAAGGCTTATTAGGGATGGGGAGAAGGCGGACAAGATGGTATGGAGGTGGGGGAAGAGGGAGGTTATATATCTATCGCTACACTGCCACTACCAGAATGACTCCTGCATTCAGATTGGCAGCGATGAGAGCCATTTTAATGTTTCATTGATTGTGAGGGACAAAGTCACAAGACAGTGTCCACAGACCACACGTTTTGAAGAAAAAGGATAGCCGAAGCGGATTAGAACCGAGGTCCCTCTGCTTACCAGTCTAACGCCTTACATCTAGGCCAAACCGGCTCTCGACTCCACATGTACAAGGCCGTTGTGGGTTTTACAGAGCACCCCCAGGCGGGTCTGTCATCTTGCTATTCAACACTTGTCCACATCAGAATTTTGAGCATGGATGTAACACGGTTGGTGATCTGTCGGTGTAGTTGTTGGTCACGTATCCGGCTGCTCGATGCGGCTGATGACGTAAGGTCCAAACATATAAAAGGTTAAAAAGAACGCTATTTACTACAGCAAACCACAGCATGCAAGTCCACTTTCTCAAGCTGCAAAACAACACTTAAACAACAGTTAAATGTTGAAAAATGAGAAGTAGGATACTTATCTGATTTTTGCGGAGCTGATTTTATTGTTTTGGTGTGATTTGACACCAAAACAACATTAAAAAAAGAAAAGAAAAAAAAAGAAGTAGTAGTAAAACAAAACAAAAAGAGAGCTCATTTCTCACCGTTTAAGTGTCGTTTAAGTGTCGTTTAAGTGTTGTTTTGTAGCTTGAAAAAGAGGATTACCCCGAAAACTCGTATTCTGTACTTTGTCATAATAAACAGCGTTCTTTTTAACCTTTCTATGTATTTGGATCTTGTTTCAGAACGCTAGCAATCATTCTTGTTGCAGATTTGTTTTCGATGACGTGAGGGCGAGGAAACGGCCGAGCTTGTTGGTGATGGTAACAAATTGCCAGTGACAATCAGGAAAGAGCCGAGGTCGCTGGTGGCGAGTTTGATGAGTTGCTGCCGGATGACACAACGGTCATTTTCTGATGGCAAAAAACCCCCGACCGAGCTTGATCGTGAGGTTAGTGAGAACAGACAGAATAGGCGAGCTGGCTGTTGAGTAATTGGTGTTGACAGGCAGGAAACTACACCGGCCCGGTTGGTGAGGTTGACGGCTAGATTGTTGATGACAGCTGGACGTACAGAAATGGCCAATAAAGGCCAAACAATACGCGTGCGAAATAATTATTAGTTCGTTCTGTACATGATTTGTTTTAAACAAGGATTTATTCAAGACAAAATAAAGATACAATGAATGGTTATGGGCTCATCGACAAGCTTGCTGGTTCATAGACAGTCTTGCACATGGTTTAGTAGTCCTTGTCATCTTTTCAATCAAATGCTTCAAATTCTTCTTCTTTTCTTTCTTCTGCTTTACTGATAGAAAATAAAGTCCACTTTACTTCACTTTACTTTAACTTCACTCTCTATGTGTCTTTGTTTGTCTGTCTCTATCTCTATCTCTGCCTCTGCCTCTCTTTGTCTCTCTCAGTCTCTGTCTCTCTGTCTGTCTGTCTCTGCCTCTCTGTCTGTCTCTGTCTGTCTGTCTGTCTCTGTCTGTCTGTCTGTCTGTCTGTCTCTGTCTTCTCTGTCTGTCTGTCTCTCTGTCTGTCTCTCTGTCTGT
>JABMCL010003079.1:502500-510000 GCA_018857735.1 Alviniconcha marisindica | reverse complement strand
CGACCCGTGTCTGATGTTGAGTTGGCGTGGGCCCCAAGCTTCCGGTGTGAGGCTGGTCCATCGGTGATCTTCTGGTTGGTGCGTCGGTTTGTTTAATGCAAAAAAAAACCCCATGAAAAGAAATCAACAACTGCATAAAACAACGAAGACATTATAGATAAAGATAGACAGAACAAACTGCACTATAAACAACGAAGACCACACACTCTACCTCAATACACAATAACAGACACCAGAAAACCACCCACAAAAAACGCATGACCACACAGACCAGCAACACACTCCTCCTCTCACACCACACACACACACACACACACACACCACCCTCACAAACAACACACACCAACACACACACACACACACACCCCACACCCACACAACCACACACACACACACACACACACACACGCGCGCCAGCGCACAGCGCGGACTTAGGCTAATACATACAGACACAAATTCAAGCACATACACAACACAAGCACACACCCACACCACACAACCCCACCCCCCCCTTTCCCACACACACGCGCTGCCAGAGACACAGGTGGGAGAACTTAAGAGCTTTAAATATTACAAGGACTGCAATTTTCGGTAATAGCGCAGTTTTACTATCTCTCCTTTCAATCACATAAGATCACAAAGAGGGAAATAATCAGATATGTAGAGATAGGTCAGTATCCGGCCTCAGCCAGAGAGAGAGAGGGGGGCAAAGAGAGATAGAGAGAGAGGAGAGAGAGAGAGAGAGAGGGGGGAAAGAGAGAGAGAGAGAGAAGGGGGGGGAGGAGAGAGAGAGAGAGGAGAGAGAGAGAGGAGAGAGAGAGGAGAGAGAGAGAGAAGAGGGAGAGAGAGAGAGAGAGGAGATGAACGGTGAGGGAGAGAGTTACAGAGAGAGAGAGGGGAGGGAGGAGGGAAGAAGAGAGAGACAAAGGAAGAAGGCATAAATTAGGAGACTGGAGAGAGTCGAGAGAGAGAGAAAAGAGAGAGAGAGAGGAGAAGAGAAGAAAAGTAGAGGAGAGAGAGAGAAAACTTATTCAACGTGAAGATATTAGCACGAAGGCCGACTCACATACTGCGTTGCTACAATACTACTAATAACCAAGACATGCACAGTGAGATATTATGACAGAAGGATATAGACAAATAGAACATCAATAATAATAATAATAATAAACGAGACAGCGACCGCAACGGAAAATGATTAAAAAAATAAAAAGTAAAGCAGTGAAAAACAACTAGAGCGAAGAGAGAGAGAGAGAGAGAGAGAGAGAGAGAGAGAGAGAGAGAGAGAGAGAGAGAGAGAGAGGGGGGGGGAGAGATGGGAGAGAGAGAGAGAGAGAGAGAGAGAAGAGAGAGAGAGAGAGAGAGAGAGAGAGAGAGAGAGAGAGAGAGAGAGAGCGAGAGAGAGAGAGAGAGCATTTTAGCTAAGGGCAGGCTGGCAACGAGGTAGAGTGGGGAGCTGCGTGGACATCAATCAATGGGTGGTATCCTGTTTGATGTGTTCGTGTTTGATCTGTTCATCATTCCCTTATCGCAGCCCACACCGCCTCGAGAGAGAGAGAGAGAGAGAGAGAGAGAGAGAGAGAGAGAGAGAGAGAGAGAGAGAGAGAGAGAGAGAGTGTGGGTGTGTGTGTGTGTGGGTGTGTGTGTGTGTGGTTATGTGTAGGTGAGCTCATGCGTGTGTGTATATGTATAAACTGTGTTTGCTTACATGTGCGTGTGTGTGTGTGTGTGTGTGTGTGTGTGTGTGTGTGTGTGTGTGTGTGTGTGTGTGTGTGTGAGAGAGAGAGAGAGAGAGAGAGAGAGAGAGAGAGAGAGAGAGAGAGAGAGAGAGAGAGAGAGAGAGAGAGAGAGAGAGAGAGAGGCAGGCAGGCAGACTGACTGACTGACTGACTGACAGACAGAATAAACTATATATATAACAGGCGGAAAGGCAGAGACTGAGATCCGACTACAGTAACTCAACATAGACATATCCAGGTACCCAGACTGCAGCAACCCAATATAGACATATCCAGGCACCCAGACTGCAGCAACCAAACGTAGACATATCCAGGTACCCAGACTGCAGCAACCCAATATAGACATATCCAGGTACCCAGACTGCAGCAACCAAACATAGACATATCCAGGTACCCAGACTGCAGCAACCCAACATACACATATCCATGTACCCAGACTGTAGTAACCCAACATACACATATATCCAGGTACCTAGACTGCAGTAACCCAATATAGACATATCCTAGAGATATCCTAGTACTGTAGTAACCCAGCGTAGACATATCCTAGTACTCAGACTACAGTAAGTCAACGTGGACAAAACCATAGTGCTATTAAGATGTGTGTGATACTCTTTATTTTACAACAACATATCTATAAATATTGTTTTATTTAAATAATGCGTGTGTTATTAGTACGTTTTGCGCTCACTTAGACTGTGAATGCTTTATACGTGTAAATTTTATTTCCTTGTTCAGTTTGCTATTCATATACGGCACCCAAGTTTTCTTTTGGATTTGAATAAAGAAGCACTTGACCTGAAAGACTGCATAGTAATTAGTCAACGCGGAAAGAGCCAAAGTCTTCTCAAGACTTTAGCAGCTCGTGAAGATCGAGACACAAGACTCTGTCCTTCTCGTCCCCCCCCCCCCCCCCCCTCGCCCTCCCCTCCCTCCCCCCCCCCCCCCCCATCCTTCCACTCTTAGACCGGTACCCACCCAACGATCGTACAGCCTAATTCGATAGAAAGCGCTGCCTAAAAGCCACAGACACACAGGATATGTCTCACTGGGACATATAACCCCACGCTCCTCTTTCATCAGCAGCCACAAAACAGTCCTGTAGTGTCACGTGCAGTCCCAAGGGACGAGATTCCACAGTTTCTTTGAAGAATGCTGGCTTGGTCTGGTGTTTTCCTTGAGTCGGAATAGCTCTGTCTGGCAGGTGAGATGAGGACATATTGGTCCGATACGTGTTTCCTTGAGTGGGGATAGCTTTGGTCTGGTAGTAGGTACGTGTTTTCTTGACTGGGAATATCTTTGCTCTGGTAGTAAGGTGTTTCCTTGAGTGGGGATAACTTGGATAGCTTGGTCCGGTAGTATAGGATAGCGTGTTGCCTTGAGTGGGAATAGCTTGGTATATGGCAGTAAGTGTTTATCTGAGTCAGAATAGCTCTGTCTGGCAGGTGAGATGAGGATATATTGGTCTGATACGTGTTTCCTTGAATGGGGGATAGCTTTGGTCTGGTAGTAAGTACGTGTTTTCTTGAGTGGGGATATCTTTACTCAGGTAGTAAGGTGTTTTGTTTCAGTGAATGGGGATAACTTGTTCTGGTGGGAAGGTGTTTCCTTGAGTGGAGATAGCTTGGTCGTGTATTAAGTACGTGCTCCACTAATAAAGGATGGTTTGGTCTGGTAGCAAGGTGTTTCCTTGAGTGGGAATTGCTTGGTATGGCAGTAAGGTATTTCCTTGAGCAGGAATAGCTCTGTCTGGCAGGTGAGATGAGAATATACTGGTCTGGTAGTAAGATGTTTCCTTGAATGGGGTAACTTGGTATGGCAGTAAGGTGTTTCTTTGAGCCGGAATAACTCTGTCTGGCAGGTGAGATGAGGAAATATTGGGTTGATAGTAAGGTGTTTTCTTGAGTGGGGATAACTTCGATAGCTTGGTCTGGTAGTTAGGTGTTTCCCTGAGTGGGGATAGCTTGGTCTGGTAGTAAGCAGGTGTTCCCCGAGGAAGGATATATTGGTCTGTTAGTAAGGCATTTCCTTGAGTGCGGATAGCTTGATTTGGTAGTAAGGTGTTTCCTTGAGTGAGTCTAGCGTCGTTTGGTAGTAAGGTGTTTCCTTGAGGAAGGGTGACTTGGTCAGGTAGTAAGTAACTGTTTCCTTGAGTGAGGATAGCTTGTTCTGGTAGTAAGATGTTTCTCTGAAGAAGGATGGCTTGGTTTGGTAGTAAGTAGCTGTTTCGTTGAGTGAGGATAGCTTGGTCTGGTAGTAAGATGTTTCCCTGAGGAAGGATGGCTTGGTTTGGTAGTTAGGTGTTTCCTTGAGAGAGGATAACTTGGTTTGGTAGTATGTTTGCTTAGGTAGGGATAGCTCGGTTTGGTAGGTGAAGTGAGACTATACTGTTTATTAGTTCAGTAGTAAGGTGTTTCGTTGAGTGAGGATAGCTTGGTCTGGTAGTAAGATGTTTCCTTGAGTGGCAAGGGCTTGGTCTGAGATGTTTCCTTGAGTTAGGATAGCTGGGTCTGGTACAAGCAGAAAAGTGTTTTTCTGAGTAAACGTTGCTTTGTCTAGTAATAAGGTGTTTTCTTCAGTGAGCATTTGGCTTTGTCTGGTTGTAAGGCGTATGCGTCTTTGCGTTAGGTTGGCTTGGTCTGGTAGTGAGGCGTTTCAATGATTGAGGCTGGATTGGCCTGGTAGAAAGGTGTTGTATTGAGAGTGACTAGTTTGGTCATGCAGGTTCGCCTGTTATTCGTACAGGTTTCGGAATTATCTTACGTACAGACAATTTTCTCTGCCCTCTCTCTCTCTCTCTCTCCCCCCCCCCCCCTCTGTTCCCCCCCCCCTCTCTCTCTCCCTCTTTCTCGTTCGCTCTGTCTCTGTCTCTCTCTGTATTTGTCTCTGTCTGTCTGTCTGTCTGTCTGTCTGTCTGTCTGTCTGTCTGTCTCTGTCTCTGTCTCTCTCTCTCTCTCTCTCTCTTATAAATAATGCCTGTAATTGGATATCTACTCATCAGTAGCTTAGCAAGGACCAGTTGTAAGACAGGTTTTTGACTGAACCCAAACTACAATCCTTGTAAAATAAAGTTTTCGAGTTCGAGTTCTCTCTCTTCCTCCTACCTACCCCATGTCTCTCTTTCTCGCAAGCGCGAGTTTGCCGTGTTATAGCAAAGGAAACACAATAAACACATAAAACCCAAAGCAAATAAAAGAATAAAGCGATATGAATACGGCAATTTGGCAGCAACGATTTTGTGTCAGCACAATAATCAGGCTACAAATACCAAACCAAAGCGGGATTGTACCTCCCGCAAACACTGCCTTCTAACGTCAACGTCGAGGTGACCGAACCACACACCATTGTTCTTTCTTTCTTTCAGTTCCATTAACAGTGAGCGTTGCGGGTAATGGTCAGATCAAACCGCACACACACACACACACACACACACACACACACACACACACACACACACACACACACACACACACACACACAGAGAAATACACCGGTCCTGTGTTGTTGGCAAATGGCACGGAGCTTTTGGTCTTTATGTTTGCGAGGGCTCCAGCACGAATTCAGTTTTGTAAATGATAGTTTTGCGATTACTCTCACTCCACACCTTTGTTTTCTGCCAAGCTACATTATTTTTACTCTCGCTTTCAGTACCTAATTGTGTATACACTATAACGGTACCCATAGCTTAATTAGTAAATGCATGCATCATAATTCATGTCTCACAACTCCTAACTAACGCTCTCTCTCTCTCTCTCTCTCTCTCTCTCTCTCTCTCTCTCTCTCTCTCTCTCTCTCTCTCCCTCTCTCCTCTCTCTCTCCCTCTCTTTCTCTGTCGCTGTCTGTCTGTCTCTGTCTCTGCCTGTCTCTGCCTGTCTCTGTCTCTATGTATCTCTATCTGTCTGTCTGCCCCTCTCTCTCTCTCTTTCTCTCTGTCTGTGTGCCTGTCTCTGTCTGTCTGCCTCTGTCTCTCTCTCTCGCTGTGTAAAGCCACAGTCACTCATTCAGAGTGGCACCCCATACAACTAGAGCGCAGACTCAGAGAATAGCGCTATAGTTGCCATTGTGGGCCCTTAGACTTAGAGCCCATCTGGAGATGAGGATGTCTTCGGTGACCGCCAAAAGTCTCAAATACACCTTTGATCAATTCTGGAAAAGAGGAATGCGGGGGAGGAGGGAGGGGGGGGGGGGGGGGGGGGGGGTTTAGGGGGGAGAGGAGGGAGGGGGGGGGACCTAACGTAAGTCCGACCTGTCTGAGGGTGCCATCAGTAGGATGTCGGCGTATGGGTGAGCTTTCGGCGTGTGGATAAAAATATTGATGTATTGTCTGGATGTCGGTATCTGGGCAGGATGTCGGCGTGTGAGTAAGATTATTTTGTTTGTCGTGTGGATAAGAATTAAACTGGTTCATGGGCAGGATGCAGATTATTATTATGTAAATGAACAAGCTGTATGTTGGCGTCAGGGTAAGATTTCGACACGATATTGGTGTATGGTCTGGATGTCGGTGAACGTCGGTGACACGTATCTATCTATCTATCTATCTGTCTATCTATCTATCTCTTACTCACGTTCAGTTGTAAGAAATAACCCCCTGAGGCAGGCAGTTGTGCCGAAAATGTGGGACTTTTTAAAGCCAGCTTGTTGTTTTTCTTTGATTTTCTCCGGGTTTTTTTTCCTTTTCTTTATATATATATATATATATATATATATATATATATATATATATATATATATATATATATATTCTTTGTATCTATATACAAAATATATAAATGCATAATTAAGTGAATTATGAACCATTACGATCTCGGCTAAACATTTGAATACTGCAGACTAGCTGTTTAAAACGTCACGGCAAGACCCGTCCACAGACTCCAGTCTTCCGGCCGGCTGTGCGTATGTCAGAAATTAGACTTAGCCGACTTCCTGTCCCTTCCGTTAGCAAAGTGCCACGTACGTCAATGCTCGCGCTCCTTCAACCAAGGAAGCAGAAGCTGTGGACGCTTGGTTTGAAAAGTGGGTTTGCATACTGGAAGATGACTGGAGTGATGGCAAGAAGGACACCGGAAACAAGAACATAAAGCACTTCCGTTGCGTTCCTCGTCTATTGAATTTCTGTTTGCATACTGCTTCGCGCGCCCTTTCTCAACCAAATTAACCCTCGCGCATAGAGCGGTTGACTTGACGTGGATGGTAAAAGCCGTGTTGCCTGCAGTGTAGGAGTGTAGTTAAGTCCTAGCTGTCAGAACATTTCTGTTGTCAGTTTTTACCATGCAGAGCTTTTTAATAATTATGTGTTGCTAATTGTGGGGCAACAGACGGACAGAACGGTTTTCTTTAATGGTTTTTGTTTGTCTTGGGTTCGTTTTCCTGGTCTGCATGGTTATATGTAGTTTCATTATTTGGCTTCTCTTTCTCGACTTATTTCTCTTCTTGGTCTTGTTTCTTCTTCTGGCCGGATCCTTGTTTTTCCTGGTTTGGTTTTACTTGCTAGCACATCTGTTTCTCAAGTTCTCTCTCTCTCTCTTTCTCCTTATCTCTCTCTCCCTCTCTCTCTCTCTCTCCTCTCTCTCACACACACACACACACACACACACACACACACACACACACACACACACACACACACACACACACACACACACACACACACACAGAGGCATGGACGAGGGTGATTAAGATAAAAAGATGGAGACAGCAGATTTAGGAGTCGTTGTAGTGACCAGGTGTGTGTGTGTGTGTGTGTGTGTGTGTGTGTGTG
>JABMCL010003079.1:487500-497500 GCA_018857735.1 Alviniconcha marisindica | reverse complement strand
CATCTTCCTCCAAACTCTGCCAGAACTGGTCACGCCGGCCACTGAAGGGGAACTCTTTATCTTCGCGCATCTGTCCACCAACACCGTCAGCGCCCTCCGATAGGTTTGGTTACTAATAAGACTGCGAAAGCAACATAGTGTCCAAGCACGCACGTAAATATGAGGCGCGTCCGCCACGGGTACAAAAAGAGTTGCGTCTCGATTCAAACGTCTGTGCTGGCGTAAGCAACGTGGGCAGTTGTAAAAAACAAAACAAAACAAAACGGGATATAATTTGAATGTTGCAAACTTACTGCCTTCTGATCACCAACGAAAAACTGCCCTTTATCTTACACGTTTCCTAGGCCTATGGCGTAACCAGTAAACCTATACATGGGGTTTTGGGGCGGACAGTGTCAGCTCCAACGGGCGTATCAGACTTGGGAATGGCGGAGAGTGTGAACTGCAAAGTGTAGGGAATGGCGGAGAGTGTGAACTGCAAAGTGTAGGTAATGGCGGAGAGTGTGAACTGCAAAGTGCAGGGAACGGCGGAGAGTGTGAACTGCCAAGTGTAGGTAATGGCGGAGAGTGTGAACTGCCAAGTGTAGGTAATGGCGGAGAGTGTGAGATGAAAAGTGCAGACACTTGGGAATGGCGGAGAGTGTGAACTGCCAAGTGTAGGTAATGGCGGAGAGTGTGAACTGCAAAGTGCAGGGAACGGCGGAGAGTGTGAACTGCAAAGTGTAGGTAATGGCGGAGAGTGTGAACTGCAAAGTGCAGGGAACGGCGGAGAGTGTGAACTGCAAAGTGTAGGTAATGGCGGAGAGTGTGAACTGCAAAGTGTAGGTAATGGCGGAGAGTGTGAACTGCAAAGTGCAGGGAACGGCGGAGAGTGTGAACTGCAAAGTGTAGGTAATGGCGGAGAGTGTGAACTGCAAAGTGCAGGGAACGGCGGAGAGTGTGAACTGCAAAGTGTAGGTAATGGCGGAGAGTGTGAACTGCAAAGTGTAGGTAATGGCGGAGAGTGTGAACTGCAAAGTGTAGGTAATGGCGGAGAGTGTGAACTGCAAAGTGTAGGTAATGGCGGAGAGTGTGAACTGCCAAGTGTAGGTAATGGCGGAGAGTGTGAACTGCCAAGTGTAGGTAATGGCGGAGAGTGTGAACTGCAAAGTGCAGGGAATGGCGGAGAGTGTGAACTGCAAAGTGCAGGGAATGGCGGAGAGTGTGAACTGCCAAGTGTAGGTAATGGCGGAGAGTGTGAACTGCCAAGTGTAGGTAATGGCGGAGAGTGTGAACTGCCAAGTGTAGGTAATGGCGGAGAGTGTGAACTGCAAAGTGCAGGGAACGGCGGAGAGTGTGAGATGAAAAGTGCAGACACTTGGGAATGGCGGAGAGTGTGAGCTGCAAAGTGCAGGGAATGGCAGATGGTGTGACTAGCTGCAAAGCGCAGACTTGAGAATTGCGGAGTGTGTGAGCTGCAAAGTTCAGACTTTAGAATAGTGGAGAGTGTGAGCTGCAAAGTGTAGAATTTGGAATAGTGGAGAGTGTGAACTGCAAGTTGCAGACTTGGGAATGGCGGAGCGTGTGAGCTGCAAAGTGCAGACTCGGAAATAGTGGACAGTGGCAGCCCCAAGATGATCTCCAAAACTGAAGAAAAAGAAAAGAAAAAGAAAAAAGAAAAAAGAAAAACCAAAGGCATGTTTAACAGCCACAACTAAATGATTATAGCAATAGGCTATGATATGAACGGTTGTCTGCGTTATCACTGAATTCACAGGAGACACATTAATTCACCGCTCCATTACTAGTAATCGAACTCTCCTCAGACTGCCTTATCTTACTCTTGTCTTGAACTACATTTATGGCTCGTATTTTGTAAGCACAACATTAAATTAATGTATTCTGTACTTCCTCTAAGTGGATAGCTGGAATTTTGGATGGTTGGTGTTTTGGTTAGGTGATACCAGGGAAATGTGGAAGGTCTGACCATGTGCAACACTGGTCGTGGTATTTGGAATATTTGGGACGGTTGATATTTGGGATAGTTGGAATTTGGGATGGTTGGCATTTGGGATAGTTGGTTTTTGGAACCGGTGTTACTTATGCAAAAGAAAAGAAGAAGAAAATCTTAAATTATTGATATTTTGAAAAATAATATTTCGGAATCTTTTGGTGTTTGGAATCATCGTAGGTCTAATTGAGATAATCGGAAGACTCCGTAGAATCACTAATTTCCTTTGTTTATTGATTCTAGTTGGGCTAGTTCACATAGCTTGTGCTTTTGAATAGGTAATATTATATATGGAATCGTTGGTGTTTTGGATCGCCCTGATATAACCACACTGGTTGACTGGGCGCAAAACACCAATTTACTTACTTTATTTACTTGGTATTTTGGATCGCTGGTGACTCTTAAGGAATCGATGAGGGTGATGAAAATCAATACGGAATGTGAAACATCAACGGCTTTGGAGATCTGGAGTGGTTTCGTTGCCGCAGACAGCCATCAGACTGGCTCCGATCCTCTCTAGAAAAAAGCAGAAGAGATTCCCCGGACACAGCCCTGGAAACTAGGGTTACTAGAACTGAAGTTATCGCGGATCGATTCGTAGTCTTCCTACTTTCAATGTACAACTCCCCATTCCCCTACCCCCTGCCTCTCCCTCTCTGCCCCCCTCGCTCCCCCACCCCCACCCACACCCCCACCCCCAACCCCGCTTTTTTTTTTTTATCCCGATTATCTCCGAACTGCGGGTGATCAGACGTCCATTAATTTTGCTCGTGGACTTGTTTTTCCTCTCGAGCTGATGTGTCGTGAATAACAGCAAGGAAACGTCTGTCTCCCTGGAGATCCACACGTTGTTTTATCACAGGACACGCTGTCCCCTGTTGACAACTGTCACTGGTCGCTGCTGCCGTTTGGCAAAAGTAAAAGGACGGGCTAACGTGGCCCGCAGCTCTATGGTGGAACTGGAATGAGGTCTTAACGTTGCTCAAAACTCTACGGTGGAACTGGAGGGACTGAAGTCTTAGCGTTGCCCACAACTCTAGGGTGGAATTGGAGGGACTGAAGTCTTAACGTTGCCAACAACTCCATGGTGGAATTGGAGGGACTGAAGTCTTAACGTTGCCAACAACTCCATGGTGGAATTGGAGGGACTGAAGTTTTAACGTTGCCCACAACTCCATGGTGGAATTGGAGGGACTGAAGTCTTAACGTTGCCAACAACTCCAGGGTGGAATTGGAGGGACTGAAGTCTTAACGTTGCCCACAACTCCATGGTGGAATTGGAGGGACTGAAGTCTTAACGTTGCCAACAACTCCATGGTGGAATTGGAGGGACTGAAGTTTTAACGTTGCCCCCAACTCCATGGTGGAATTGGAGGGACTGAAGTCTTAACGTTGCCCACAACTCCATGGTGGAACTTTGGGGGAATGAAGTCTTAACCACAACTCTATGGTGGAATTGGAGGGACTGAAGTCTTAACGTTGCCCACAACTCTATGGTGGAACTGGAATGAGGTCTTAACGTTACTCGCAACTCTATGGTGGAACTGGAGGGACTGAGGCCTTGACGTTGCCCCAAACTCTATGGTGGAGCTGGAGGGACTGAAGTCTTAACGGTACCCACAACTCTATGATGGAATTGGAGGGACTGAGGTCTGAACGTTGCCCACAATTCTAGGGTGGAAGTGGTATGAGGTCTTAACTTTGCTCAAAACTCTGTGGTGGAATTGGAGGGACTGAAGTCTTAACGTTGCCAACAACTCTAGGGTGGAACTGGAGGGACTGGGGCCTTGACGTTGCCCAAAACTCTATGGTGGAACTAGAGGGACTGAGGTCTTAACGTTGCTCACAATTCTATAGCGGAACTGGAGGAAATGAGGTCTTAACGTTGCTCACAACTCTATGGTGGAACCGGAATGGGGTCTTAACGTTGCTCACAACTCTATGGTAGAACCGGAATGAGGTTTTAACGTTGCTCACAACTCTATGGTGGAACCGGAATGAGATCTTAACGTTGCTCACAACTCTATGATGTAACTGGAATGATGTCTTAATGTTGTTCACAACTCTATGGTGGAACTGGAATGATGTCTTAACGTTGCTCACAGCTCTATGGTGGAACTGGAGGGACTGAGGTCTTAACGTTGCTCACAACTCTTTGGTGGAACCGGAATGAGGTCTTAACGTTGCTCACAACTCTATGGTGGAACTGGAATGAGGTATCAATCTTAACGTTGCCCACAACTGTATGGCGGAATTGGAATGGAATCATAACGTTGTCCACAACTGTTTAATAGAAGCAGAATGACTGAATTCATAACGATGCTCACAACCCTATGAAGGAACTGAAATGAAGTCAGTCTTAAATTGCCCACATCTCCCTGGTAGTCAAAATGATTCCAGAATGCAGCTCAGTTTAAAGGTAGCTGACCTTCGACGCAGTTTGAACTGGTGCAGTTTTATGTCGTTTCTGTTTTAAAGAGACCGAGGGAGGCGACGATTTACTCGCAGGGCAGGTGTTCTGCTGCTTAACTGCTATAGACATCAGCAACAAAAAACACACACACACACACAACAACACACACACAACACACACACACACACACACACACACACACACACATACCCCACACCACACAACAACAACACAAACACACACCCACACCACAACACCAGCAGCACAGCCTGTACCACCACCACCGCCACATACAACAAACACAAACCTACTACACCGCACGCACCACACGCACCAGCACGCACCACACCACACACACACCACACACACACACACACACACACCACACACACACACACACACACACACCACACACACACACACACACACACACACACACACTCACACACACTCACACTCACACACACACACACGCACGCACGCACGCACACACACATTTTGTAAGCCTGAAGCGTGAGCTTTCTGTCACTGTTACCGAAACAGATCGAGTGATCTTTGTATGAAGTAAAAATATATAAAAATATTTTAAAGCTTCTTCGCGAAAAGCGCGAAAAACGCAAAACTAAAATTACAGCATTTTCTTTCCGCATGAATTTTGAATCGGACCTGAGAGGATACATAATTACTTCCTAGGCAATGAATTTTCTTGTATTGTATTTATTGTGTGGGAGAATGCATCACAGGTCGTTAAGACAGTTTCCATCGACTGTGCCTCGATGCGTGATGGCTAGGAGACTAGAGGGAGTCATCAAATGCCGCGAGATGTAAATAAACACACTACAGCGACTGCTTTCTGGCAGACACAAAGGTCACATTACTCATGTCAACTCGCCTCCATATCGATAAATCGGCCATTCTCGCCACAGTTTCTCTTTCCTCTCACGCACTTTCAATGCGTTTTTCAAATGGGGGGAAAATGTGGAATTTTTACCGTTCGCATATTCGCTGCGTTGGCAGCATTTCTTCACTTCATGAATACAAGTTTCATCTACAGCCGTCGTCCCGGCAATGCCTGCAGGACTCCCCACGGACGGTGCTCCCGGGCCGCTATTGAATTCACGGGGATGTCTGCACGATGGTCTAGTCTGTTCTCCGGGCTGATTGTTCTCACGCGGCTGGTGCATTTCCGGGAATGTTACTGTTGACTATGTTACCGTTGACCTAGTTTCTTCCCTGAGATGACTGCATGCATGTCATTCTGAGGTGACCATGAAAATTCAATTACGAACAGACTAACAATTCCCACAGGCTCACTGCTAAATTCCAGAAAATGTTGCTGTTGTCTCTCTCTCTGCCTTGGATTAATTCTTCTCTTGGATCAGCTGTTCCAGTGTCACTGCTGAATTCTGTGGGATCTTTACTGACGATGATCTACTTCAACTACTCCTCTGGGGTGATTGCTCCCATATCACTTTTAATTATTCCCTGGAATGCAACTGATGATCCATTTCTTTGTCTGAGACGACCGTTCCCATTTCGCTGCTAATTCCCTGGAATGTAACTGATGGTCTACTTCTTTGCCTCAGATAACGTTCCCACGTCACTGTTAATTCCCTGGAATGTACCTGATGATCCACTTCTTTGTCTGAGATGACCGTTCCCACATCGCTGCTAATTCCCTGGAATGTAACTGATAGTCTACTTCTTTGCCTCAGATAACGTTCCCACATCATTGCTAATTCCCTGGAATATACTGATGATCCGCTTCTTTGCCTGAGATGACCGTTCCCCACATCACTGCTAATTTCCTGGAATGTAACTGATGATCTATTTCTTTGCCTGAGATGACCGTTCCCACATCACTGCTAATTCCCCGGAATGTAACTGACGGTCTGCTTCTCTGCCTGAGATGACCGTTCCCCACATCACTGCTAATTCCCTGGAATGTAACTGATGGTCTACCCCCCCCCCCCCCGCCCCCCGACCCGGGACGACCGTTCCCACATCACTGTTAATTCCCTGGAATGTAACTGATGGTCTGTTTGCTACCTTCTTTCATGAGATGACCGCGTTCCCAACTCATTCAGAGTGGCATACGACTAGAGCGCAATGGGTCTCCTCGGAAGCAGTGAATAGCGCTATAGTTGTCATTGTGAAGCACTTAGGGTTCATCTCGAGATGAGGCGCTCGACGTGTTCACGTGTATATAAAAAATCGAAAACAGAATGACTGCTAGCGTTCTAAAACAAGATCCAAACACAGAAACGTTCAAAACGTTATTTGTAATTATGACACGGACACACAATACGCAAATTTCGGGGAAATCCCCTTCGTCAAGCCACAAAACGACACTTAAACAACAGTTAAACGGTTAAAAACGATGAAAATTGAGAAAGACACTTTTGTTTTGTTATTGTTGATCTGTTGTCGTTGTAGGAAAATTGTAGGCATGACAATGAATATATAAAAAATATATATATGTATAAAATCTCACTGCTGATTGTTCCCTGGAATGAAACCGATGGTTATACTTGCTTCCCTGAGCTGACCATTCCCGCATCACTGCTAATTCCCTGGAATGTAATTATGATCTAGACCCCCTGCGTTACTTTGTTTGTATTATTATTATTTCATTATTATTATTATTGATCGCTTTTATATAGCGCTATTCTCCGCTCTCGAGCAGACTCGCTGCGCACGCATTTGATTCTACATGAGTGAATAGCTTTTTATAGCGCGTTTTTTTTTTTTTTTTTTAAATATCCACCGAAGTGGTGTACTTTTAGTAGGTACAGTAATTGATAAGCCGTATTGTCGACGAGCTGGAAGTTGCAATCGTGCAAGTGTTAGTATAACTCCATGTGGTTGACTGGGCTCAAAGCTCCGACCAACAAGCACAACGGCAATCGTGCAAGTGACCGAGAACCGAAAAGGAATACACTCAAGCTGAATTGCACAGTGGCTTTCGCGGCCACAGACGGTTCACGACAGAGGCTATTTTTCTGATCTCAAGATATGCTGAACGTGGTCGATATGGTTCACCATACAGAGACCAGCGCCGATGTAATCCCCGAGGTTCTGTTGTGTGTTTTTTTATATGGCCGAAATGTCGCGGTTGCCCACCCTCAAGTGCTTGCTTGTGACACGCCGACTTTCTTACGAGATCCTGGCTCCAGAGCCTTCCTTTTGTCGTAGTTCAGCTTCAGTCCATTGCCAGTCGTACGTCTTCCGACAGAGTGAGTTAGCCGCACACCGTATACCCAACATCACTTAACGAAATAAATAAGTAAATAATGATCATAGATTAATAGGTAGCACTTAATTAAAGTGCGTTTTGACGCGAGTGCGTCCTCCTAGCGCTGAAAACAATTACGTCTGATGGAGCCAACGATTGGTGAAGTTCAGCAGAGTGTTCAACACGTTTTGTGATGACTGCATCTACTCGTGCTTTGGACAGAAGTGATGGGAGATAAATGGTTGTGTTAGGTCCCCAAGGCAACACTCCGAGGAACCCCGCAGTGAGGCTTCTAGGGTGTTCCTGTATCTTTAAGATATCTTTAAGGATTAATAAAGTATAATTGCTTTGTATCTTACCGCCGAGGTCTCGAGAATGTCACTGACGGACTGTACCCTCTTGGAGGCACTAGACCAGTGACTTAGACCATGGTACGGGACTGTTCTGATGGCTTAACTGGGTCACGCTTGGAAAAACTGCTTGTATTTCACCTTCTGAAATATCGGGAATGTTTGTGATTTCCCGTAAGAATGTTTGTGATTTCCCATAAGAATGTTTGTGATTTCCAATGAGAATGTTTGTGATTTCCCGTAAGAATGTTTGTGATTTCTTCCCATAAGAATGTTTGTGATTTCCAATAAGAATGTTTCCGATTTTCATTTTGGCGAACCTGCTTCACTGTTGTTGCTAAATTCCTAAGAATGATAATTCTGAAGAAAAGAACTAAAACATGTTATCATACCCCTTCACGGTTACATTTGCTTCATATTTCTTTTGTCCTTTTTGTCTCAGATGATGTACCAGAACTCTCCAACACCACCGCTATCGCCACAATCACCATCAGCAGCAGCAACACCACCACCACCATCACCACCATCACCAGTAGCAGCGACAGCAGCATCAACGTCACGCAACGCCTCCATGAAGGCCCATCAGCAGCGAGCAGCAAGGGGACTGGGGGCCGGGGTGGGGGTAGGGGTGGGGGTCGGGGTGCCCCTCCTTCTCCTGCTCAGCTCCCTCCCACGGGAGGTGCAGGGCACGTGTCGCTTCCCGGACTTCATGCAGAGAGACGCCCCCTGGGCCGCCAGCTACGGACTAGACGCTCGGCTCGTCATGTACGTCAAGGGCACCTACATGTCGGTCAGCCAGCAGGCTGATCATCGAGACACCAAGTACACCAGGAAGTGAGTGTGGCTGTGTTGTTTGTTACGTACGGTGGCAGGGTTTGTGTTAGCGGTGTCTGTGTGTGGGCAGTGTGTGTGTGTGTGTGTGTGTGTGTGTGTGTGTGTGTGTGTGTGTGTGTGGTGTGTGTGTGTGTGTGTGTGTGTGTGTGTGTGTGTGTGTGTGTGTGTGTGTGTGTGTGTGTGCGTGTGTGTGAGAGCAGTTTGTGTGTCAGATGTCTGCGTGTCTGTGTGTCTCTGAGTCAGCAGTCTGTGTCGAGACACCAAGTACACCAGGAAGTGAGTGTGGCTGTGTTGTTTGTTCCGTGCGGTGGCAGGGTTTGTGTTAGCGGTGTCTGTGTGTGGGCAGTGTGTGTGTGTGTGTTTGTGCGTGCGTGCGTGCGTGTGTGTGTGTGTGTGTGTGTGTGTGTGTGTGTGTGTTGTGTGTGTGTGTGTGTGTGTGTGTGTGTGTGTGTGTGTGTGTGTGTGTGGTGCGTGTGTGTGAGAGCAGTTTGTGTGTCAGATGTCTGCGTGTCTGCGTGTCTCTGAGTCAGCAGTCTGTGTCGAGACACCAAGTACACCAGGAAATGAGTGTGGCTGTGTTGTTTGTTACGTACGGTGGCAGGGTTTGTGTTAGCGGTGTCTGTGTGTCGGCAGTGTGTGGCTGTGTGTCTGTGTGTCAGCAGTGTGTGTGTGTGTGTGTGTGTGTGTGTGTGTGTGTGTGTGTGTGTGTGTGTGTGTGTCTGTGTGTCAGATGTCTGCGTGTCTGTGTGTCTGTGAGTCAGCAGTCTGTGTCAGCAGTATGCGTGTCTGTGAGTCAGCAGTCTGTGTGTCCGTGTGTAGGCAGTGTGTGCGTCTGTATTTCAGCAGTATGTGCTTCCGTGTGTAGGCAGTGTGTGCGTCTGTATTTCAGGAGTATGTGCTTCAGCGGTCTGTGTGTCAGCAGTCTGTGTGACTGTGCGTCAGCAGTCTTTGTGTCTGTGTGTCAGCAGTCTGTGTGTCTGTGCGTCAGCAGTCTTTGTGTCTGTGCGTCAGCAGTCTGTGTGTTTACTGTGTGTCAGCAGTCTGTGTGACTGTGTGTCAGCAGTCTGTGTGTCTGTGTGTCAGCAGTCTTTGTGTCTGTGCGTCAGCAGTCTGTGTGTCTGTGCGTCAGCAGTCTGTGTGACTGTGTGTCAGCAGTCTGTGTGTCTGTGCGTCAGCAG
>JABMCL010003079.1:475000-482500 GCA_018857735.1 Alviniconcha marisindica | reverse complement strand
AATAGAAATACTTTTTCGCTTCGAATTTGAGATGCACATGGCGCAGCTATATTGGTTTACTCTCTATCGATGAAGAGCGGAAAAAGTTGTCTCATAAAGTAATACACACTTCTGCCACGCATGCCGGCTTTGTTCATGACGTCACCGACAGACTTCCAGGCACAAAATGGCAGCGCCCACAGCCTGGTGACTTTATTGTGTACATGGGAAAGATGCAACTGATCTGTGTTGTGAGGTAGAAAGCACGTCATTGACCTGTATTGCGTAGGTGGAAGACGTTACTGACCTGTGTTTTGTAGGTGGAAGTTTCATTGACATGTGTTTTGTTGGTGGGGGAAAACGTCATTGAACTGTGTTTCGTAGCTGTGAAAAGACGTCATTTACATGTGTTTTGTAGGTCTGAAAAATGTAATTAGCTGTGTTTTGTAAGTGTGAAAAAATGTCATTGACGTGTGTTCTGTAGGTGGGTAAAACGTCATTGTCCTGTGTTTTGTAGGCGTGAGAAATGTCTTTGACCTCTGATTTTTAGGTGGGAAAAGCATTATTAACCCGAGTTGTGTAGGTGGAAAAGAGGTCATTGACCTGTGCTTTGTATGTGGGGAAGATGTCTCTGTGCGTGTGTGAGGGTGCATGTGAATGACGTCGCTGATCGTCGAAAAGACGTCACCAACCTGTGTTTTGTAGGTGAGAAAGACGTCACTGACCTTTGTTGTGTAGACCGAAAAGACGTCCTTGACTGTGTTTTATAGGTGGAATCATTTCATTGACATGCGTTTTGTAGGTGAAAAAGACATCACTGATGTGCGTTTTGTTGTTGTTGTTGTTGTATTTAGGTGGGAAAGACGTCACTGACTAGCTCTGTTGTGTAGATGGGAAAGACTTCATCGCCCTATGCTGTTTACAAGGGAACGACATCATTGATTCGTCACATGTGAAATAGATCACGTACTGGATGCATTTTGCAGGTGCGAGAGACGCGCCCCGGACAACAAGTTCCTGGTCACGCACCAGGAAGAGCGACAGGATCCCCGCTACCTGTGTATGCAGTTCCTGAAGCGCAGCGAAAACATCGTGCAAATGAAGGTACAGCTATTAGGTCTGGCATTTTAACGTAGGCATGTTTACAGTGTCACGTCAGTAGTTCGTTTACACAGTTAAAAGCACCGTACGTAATGATTAATGTTGCTATGTTTACAGTGTGTCAGTAGTTCGTTCCAGCGAAAACCTCGCACATAATGATGACAGTTGGTATGCTTACATTGTGGATACAGCGAACAATTGGCACGTGAGTTTTGCGATAATTACAGTGTTGGCTGTGCGTTTACGGCGCAAACATTGAACGGATGAAGGATTGCAGGTTTACATTGCGTCGTTGTACTGGACGTTTACAGCGAAAACATCGTACAATGAAAAAGCACGAAGACGTAGAAGGCATTTATATAATTGCCTCTTTTCGTTCAGAAGCCTCTGCTCCATGGCAACCTTGACTGTTTCGTTGTTCGTGTGCGGTATAGCCGTTTGTTCCTTGTTTGCCAAAAAAGTAAGTAAGTAAGTTGGTGTTTTACGCCCAGTCAACCAGTACGGTAATATCAGGGCGATACACATCTGACATTATATATATATTATTAATTTTTAATAGTGTGTACGTCTTAAAATTATTGGTCTGTATACAGTTTTAAAACCACGCTTAAAAGGTGAATAACACAAACGTAACTAAAAATCATCTCAAGTTTAGATTTTCCAAAAATATTAATTTCTTTCAAAACCGCTCACTTTCTTTGGTCATGTGAAAAATATTTGTGTTTGTTTTCTGTTTTTGTAAAATACAAACCGTTTAATGCGTTTTCTCCTGATTATTGGCAGCTGATATTGTTTCACACTTTTTAGTTTACCTGTTTGCATTTTCTATTTTGCCGTCTTTGTGTAACTCAGTTTGCCTGTTTGTATTAATTTGTCACCTTGTTACTTCCGGTTTACTTGAGTGTAACTTTCAGATGTGCCGCTGTTAGCACGGAAATTGTATTTGCAGTGTTTTTAAGTTTATTTTGACTCCGAGACTCCTATCAACCGATTTCTACGCAGATCTAGCTGCTTTCTTTGTTATTTTTGCGGGAGTAGCGATAGTTATGTCTGGACAGTTTCAAAGCGTGGAGCATCAGGTTTCTAAGACTCTCCCTGCGGGAACGTAAACTGCATCAAACGACCAACTGTTCGGAGAAAGGTAACGAAAAGAGAAATGCAGGCCCTTACAGCGGTCGCCGAACTTCCTTGACAGCCAGGTTGTTGTCGTCAGTCACTTTCAGCGTGGGAACTGTCCTGAGAGCACGATGGGCAAAAGTGTCTGAGAATGGTCGGATTAATAATAATAATAATAAAAAAATTATAAAGCGCCATTCTTTAACCAGAGTTAAACTCACTGCGCTGTACAAACATCTTATCACAAAAACAACAACATTAACATACATTTCAGCAAACAAAACCGTAATTATTGTAACCTTAATTACCATTATCGCCTATCGAACAACACACACACACACACACACACACACACACACACACACACACACACACATATATATATATATATATATATATATATATATATATATATATATATATATATATATATATATATATATATATACACACACCCACACAATGACATACGCTTACCAGCCTCCGCTCGTCCACTCATACAACAATTAACAAAATATTAATGATCTCATACAACGACACCAATTTGAGTCTGTCTTTCCACCCACCCAACCCGTGCCTCCTTCTCTTGCCTGGATCTTTCATGCTCTCTCCCTCCACCCACCCCCCCTTCCCTCCCCCCTCTCCATGTCCATATGCATCCATCTACATTCAAATGCCACACAGAGACACACTCTTTTCAGATTCTATTAACCACGGAGATGAAAGCTGTACCTCGAGCTGTGCTAGCAGAACCAAAAGGCACTGACTTACTTATTTACTTTCTTAGGCCTTTCGCCCTTCCTGGGGTGTAGCTATGTACAGGCCGCCAACAACGGTTCTTCAGAGTCCTCTGTCCTGAATCAAAACACAAGGGAGTTAATTAGCGCTCGAAAGACGTCAAACAAGCACAACAACAAAGACCTGAGTCGCCTACGGTAAATCTCACCTAGCATGCATGTAAATGCAAGGTACATAAACTCCACCAGAGGTACATCCTCATCCTTTCCTCTGTCCTGAGTCATCATCTCAAGCTGCTTCCAGGTGTAACCCATCTTGTTGGTATCAGCTTCAAGGTCTGTACGCCAGGTGTAACCCGTCTTGTTGGTATCAGCTTCAAGGTCTGTATGCCAGGTATAATCCCTCTTGTTGCATCAGCTTCAAGATTTCCTCACCAGGTGTAACCCATCTTGTTGGTATCAGATTCGAGGTCTGTACGCCAGGTGTAACGCCAGGTGTAACCTATCTTGTTGGTATCAGCTTCAAGGTGTGTACGCCAGGTGTAACCCATCTTGTTGGTGTCAGCTTCAAGGTGTGTACGCCAGGTGTAACCCATCTTGTTGGTATCAGATTCAAGGTCTGTACGCCAGGTGTAACCTATCTTGTTGGTATCAGCTTCAAGGTGTGTACGCCAGGTGTAACCCATCTTGTTGGTATCAGATTCGAGGTCTGTACGCCAGGTATATATAAAACCTATCTTGTTGGTATCAGATTCAAGGTCTGTACGCCAGGTGTAACCCATCTTGTTTGTATCCGATTCGAGGTCTCTGCGCCAAATGCAACCCATCTTGTTGGTATCGGCTTCAAGGTATGTGCGCCAGGTGTAACCCGACCATCGTGTCGGTCTCTGATTCGAGGTCTCTGTGCCACGTGTAATCCATCTTGTTGGTATTAGCTTCGCGGTCTCTGCGCCAGGTATAACCCATCTTGTTGGTTTCCGCTTCAGGGTCTGTACGCTAGGTGTAGGGCATCTTGTTGGTATCAGATTCAAGGTCTATATGCCAGGTGTAACCCGTCTTGTTGGTATCAGATTCAGGGTCTGTACGCCAGGTGTAACCCATCTTGTTGGTATCAGATTCAAGGTCCGTACGCCAGGTGTAACCCATCCTTGTTGGTATCAGATTCGAGGTTTCTGGGCCAAATGCAACCCATCTTGTTGGTATCGGCTTCAAGGTCTTTGCGCCATGTGTAACCCATCTTGTTGGTATCAGCTTCAAGGTCTGTGCGCGAGGTGTAACCAATCTTGTTGGTATCTGATTCGAGGTCTCTGGGTCAGGTGTAAGCCATCGAGGTGGTATCAACTTCGCGGCCTCTGCGCCAGGCGTAACCCATCAGTGTGCCAGGTATAACCCATCTTGTTGTAGGCCATCTTGTTTGTATCAACGTCAAGGTCCGTGCGCCAGGTGTAACCCATCTCGTTGGTATCAGATTCGAGGTCTCACCGCCAGGTGTAACCCATCTTGATGGTATTAGCTTCGAGGTCTCTGTGCCAGGTGTAACCCGTCTTGTTGGTATCAGCTTCAAGGTCTGAGAGCCAGGTGTTCTTTTATCGGCCTCTTTTCCGCCTGCCTTGTGGGTTCCATGTCAGAGCTTGTGGGATCCATGTCAGGGCTTGTGGGTTCCATGTCAGGGCTTGTGGGTTCCATGTCAGGGCTTGTGGGTTCCATGTCAGAGCTTGTGGGATCCATGTCAGAGCTTGTCTGGTGGTGTTGGGAGCAGGTTTGCGAAGCGTATGTCCAATCCATCACCACATTCTTTTCCAGTTCTAATGCAAACCCCACGATGGCTTAATAATGTCTCGGGCGGATAACTGTGTACCATCTGGCTCTGCATTGATTCGATTGCTTAGAATATCCACTGCCTTAATTTTCCGTCTCCAGAGTTGTGCTTGACGTCTGAACAGCTACAGCTGTAACTGGCTTTTTTTTCTTTTCTTTTTCTTTTCTTTTCTTTTTCTTCTTCTTTTTTTACAGCCTGAGCCGTTTTCGGGCTGCACGTGTTTGACATTTGTTCACACCGCGTTTTGCTTAATATTTTGTTCTGATGGAGTTGTGCGTGTTTGGCATTTTGTTCTGATCCGAGTTGTGCGTTTTTCCCCTTATTTTTTCTTTGTGTGTGTGTGTGTGTGTGTGTGTGTGTGTGTGTGTGTGTGTGTGTGTGTGTGTGTGTGTGTGTGTGTGTGTGTGTGTGTGTGAGAGAGAGAGAGAGGGGAGAGAGAGAGAGAGAGAGAGAGAGAGAGAGAGAGAGAGAGTGTGTGTGTGTATGTGTGTGTGGGTGTGTGTGTGTGTGGGTGTGTGTGTGTGTGTGCGTTTTACTCTTTTTTACCTGACTGTCGAGTTGTGTCTGGTATTTTGATCTGATTTACTTGTACGTGTTCGGCATACGATATTTCTACAACACCAGCTGTGTTTGATTTATGTACAGCTCGATCTGTTTTGGCGTTTGTACACGCTGTCAACTGGCCAGATTATAGCACATCTACTGGTCAGCAGACCTCACCTATCCTGATTGCAGGCGCCCAGTGAAATCAGCAGACGTCATTTATAAAGACTGTAGTCCGTCCACTGGTCAGCAGAGAACGTCACGTTGGCTAAATATGTTTGCTAGACTGTCGTTTGTCTACTGATTAGCAGGTGATGCCATCTAGCCAAGTTGTGGTCTCTTTCGTGACCAGCAGACATTACGTCTTCAGATTATAACCTGTCCACTGAACAGTGGATGTCTTTCGGTAAACTTGTGTTGTAGACCTGTCTACCTTTAGACGAGGTAACTTGGGCACATTTTAGCCTGTAAATATACTATTCGGTAGACGGCATCATTTGGCCACATTTTAGCCTGTTAACATTGGCGAGCGGACGACGTCACTTGGGCACATTTCAGCCTGTAAATATACTATTCAGTAGACGACGTCATTTGGGCACATCCTAGCCTGTAAGTGTAGGTGAGTAAACAACGTCACTTGGCTGAATTTAAGCCTGTAAATACTGGTGAGCAGACGACGTCACTTGGACACATTTATGCCCCTAAACACTGGTGAGCAGACGACGTCACTTAGACACATTTAAGCCTGTAAACGCTGTTGAGCAGACGACGTCACTTGGCTACATTTAAGCCTGTAAATACTGGTGAGCAGACGACGTCACTTGGCTACATTTAAGCCTGTAAACACTGGTGAGCAGACGACGTTACTTGGACACATTTAAGCCTGTAAACACTGTTGAGCAGACGACGTCACTTGGGTACATTTAAGCCTGTAAATACTGGTGAGCAGACGACGTCACTTGGACATATTTAAGCCTGTAAACGCTGGTGAGCAGACGACGTCATTTGGCTACATTTAAGCCTGTAAATACTGGTGAGCTAACGACGTCACTTGGCCATATTTTCAGCATGTAAATCTTCTGTTCAGCAGACGGCGACACGTGGCCACAATTCAGCCTGTAAATAAATTCTAGTCAACACACGTACGTACGGCGTGACTCGCTCACCCAACACTGCCCTCAAACCTCAGTCTACTTTGGTTTAAATAAGAATGTGTTCCAGTACAAAATAAAGATACAATGAAACCTTCATGAGCTCACCGACAAGATTGTGGCGTGTACTCGGTGAGCTCCTCAGTCTATTTTGGTTTAACCAAGAATTTATTCCAGTACAAAATAGAGATACAACCTTAATGTGAACACTTCATGAGCTCACCTACAAGCTTGTGGCGTATACGTGGTGAGCTTCTCAGTCTACTTTGGTTTAAACAAGAATTTATTCCAGTACAAAATAGAGATACAACCTTAATGTGAACACTTCATGAGCTCACCGACAAGCTTGTGTGAGCTGTGGTGAGCTTCTCAGTCTACTTTGGTTTAAACACGAATGTATTCTTATACGCGATGAGCTCATGCATTTACATACATGACGAAAAGGAAACCCAAATGAATCACAGTCTAAATCAATCAATCATAATGTTTTATTTTACGTTTGTTCACATCGAGGTGACATTAGACACACACACACACACACACACACACACACACACACACACACACACACACACACACACACACACACACACACACACACACACACACACACACACACACACACACACACACACACACACACACACACACACACACACACACACACACACATCACACAAACCAACAACAACAACAACAACAACAACAACTAAAAGCCAACAAATAACCAACAAAAACAAACAAAAGGGAGAGAAAAAAACGTATTATTTTTATTATACTAACTTACCCAGAGGACTGTCAACAATCAATTTAACAATAGGATTGATAGCCTCAATATTACACAAACTATCTCTTACGTTCTACTATGTAGCAGGTCATATCTCACAGTCTACTTTGACCCCACCAGGTGTCCACGCTGAGTCCCCGCCAGTCCCTGGAGCTGTGCGACGAGCGGCTGATGGCCATCGACCGCTGGCCCATCGTGCAGATGTCGCAGACCCCAGAGCAGAAGGTCACCTGCCCCTTCATGGGAGGCTACAACGTCAACATGTAC
>JABMCL010003079.1:420000-465000 GCA_018857735.1 Alviniconcha marisindica | reverse complement strand
CCCCCCGAGGAGGGACCTTTTGGAGGAGTTAGGGTAGCACTAAGGTTAGAGGTTAGTGCTCAAGCTGCGTGTGAGTGTGTGTGTGGGGAGGGGGGGGGGGGGGTCTGCAACCAGTTTCGGGCGGTCAGGTTATGTACCTGGTACAACAACGTCCAGGTGATGATCAATAGCTTCGACGCTGATTGTTTGTCAAGACACTTCTGGCTGAAGATCCTAGACAGATTGGCACCTTTTTTTTCTACATGCCCTACGCCATGTACTTAGGAGACGATTTCGCTACTGAAGGAGCTTCTTCGACTGGACATTATCAATGTTCATTTTAACGAGTTCCGTTCTCGCTGCTTACGTGCATGTCACTTGCTGAGAACAAAATCCCAACAGATGGACACAACCTTTGAAGTAAAGCTGTGTTTACAGTTCTGTACAAGTTGCTTGAGCAGTACTCTCTACGCTTGTTGAGCCGTTACAATTACCCCTTTCTATCGTATATCTAGATTTAATCCACACCCTGAATGAGCAGTTGGGTCAGAAAGTGGCTCTGTATAGAGGAGCAGCCTTCTGGGATTACACAGAGAAGACTTACGTACCAGGCACATCTAAGGTCGTACATAGCTTTCTGTGAATAGTCCGGTTTTGTGCGTGCCTGTACCTCCCACGGATGTAACAGCTGCCAAGTATATATACGTGGCATTCCGAACTCGAAGACTAAACCCTTCTTCCATCAAGCAATATCTTAACATTAATCACCTGTTGCATTTGGAGTGTAACCTACAATCCCTGTGCAGACTCGTGGTACATAAAAACCATTGTTGAGGGAACTAAGAAGGTTGAAGGAGCTGAAGTTATCCGGAAACTCACCATGAGCCCAGAAGTCTTTCTTCAAAAGAACGAGAAGCTGGACTTTTCCAAGTCAAAGGACTGTGTGGTCTGGGCCGCCCGCATGGACTCCTCACTGTACTGTCCTGCATCACTGTGTCCTATCTAGCACTAACCTGTCCCACACAATCTTTTCTGGTACTATACTGTCGCACGCCGTCATGTCTCATGCTAGCTAGGCTAATACAGTCAGCCCCACGCCATTTCGTCTAACACTACCGTATCTCTTTGTCTCACGCTGTCCCGTTTCATCGCATGTCATCACTATCTATAGCTGTCTCACCTGAGACCTTTTCACCTCACGTTGTATTGTCTCATCTTCAAAAAAATAAAAAAATAAAATATGAAACAAGAATGACTGCTAGCATTTTAAAACAAGATCCGAACACATAAAAGGTTCAAAAGAACACTATGTATTAGGACAAAACACAACATGCGAATTTTCGGGGAAATTCCCTTTTTCTAGCTACCAAAAAACGACACTTGAACAACAGTTAAACGGTGAAAAACAATGAAAAATAAGATTGAGAGCTAAGACACTTAACTGTTTTTAGTTATGTTGTTTTCGTGTCCGCTCTGCCTCGACTGGACAATCTGATCTCATATCTCAGGTGGGTGATATTACTACGTTGTTTGACCTTTCTCTATCTCACGATGCTGCTGTTTCGTCTCAAGCTTTCATATCTCACGGTGATGGCATGTCACGCTATGTCACGCTATGTCGTCCCAGGGCAGTTGTCTAGCTTTCACACAGCGACACTATCTCACTCTACGTTGTCAAAGGGCTGTCTCATATCCATGCTATTTCACCTCATACTGCCCAAGACCTGTATCTCATAATACTACTCGTTGCTCTGTGGGTGTTTCTTTCTCTGTCTGTCTGTCTGCCTGTCTGTCTCTGTTTGTCTGTCTGTCTATCTGTCTGTCTTTCTGTCTCTGTCTCTCTGTCTCTGTCTCTGTCTCTCTGTGTGTCTCTCTCTCTCTCACTCTCTCACTCTCACTCACTCATCTCCTCCTCACTCACTCACTCACTATCACTCACCATCACACACACAACACACACACACACACACACACACACACACACACACACACACACACACACACACACACAGAGTCACGCTGCCGCATTCTATCCCACGTTCCTCTCTCTCATAGTCACGCTCTCTGACCACCAGGTGATCAAGGCAGCGGAGACGTTCCTCTTCGAGGAGGAGGAGCTGGTCAAGCAGGAGCTGCTGACGGCCCAGTTCACCATCGCCAAGGACGACGTCGACAACCGGTGCCAGAACGTCATTGCCATCGCCACGCCCCCTGTCCTCGGCGCGCCTCCGACCACGCGACGAGTGCCCGAATGGCTCGTGCCGTACCGAGGGGTCACCACGAAGAGAGGCGCAAACACGACCTACGGACCGGAAGTGGATGTGACGTACAGAATGACCACGAGAGGCCCCAACAACCAGGTGGAGGAGCCCAATAGTCAGGGGGTGGGGCAGTCGAGGGGGGGAGACAGTAGCGGTTCGAACCCCTTGCTCTGGAGGACTAGGCACCGACACCTGCCGCTGTGTGTTCTCGCCACGCTGTTCTGTCTTCTTCTGCAAGGAGCTGAGCTGCGGTGATTCACGCTCACGAGTTCACAGTCTCCTTTTTCTGTGCGTTTCTTCCTTCCTGTTGTTATTTTGGGTTTTTGCCTCCCTCCCTCCCTCCCTTCCTCTCTTCTAAATTAAACTCCGACCGTAAGGGGTCGGATTTGCAAGCTATTGCTTTCTCTTTTATTCGCTCGATTATCGACGAGAGTTCGCCAATAAACTTTGTGCGGCTTGCCTAACTCTTGCAACAGTGACGACAACAACAACAAACAAAAAAAGAGTAGAAAACGAAAGAGAAAAAGAGTTGATTCAAACACACAACAATGAGCAAACAAAGAAGAGCGCCAGTGTTCCGTGGCGCCGCTGTAAGCCCTCGGCGTTGGCGTTGGGAACAAGCGAGAGGATTAACGCAAATCCGTGACTGACGGGTCGGGCCGAGCAGGGGTTCCCAGGCGCTTTTTTCAACCAACAATGGGCCTCCCCTGCGGACTGCACAATGCCTCGCGTGACAGCAACCATCAGTGCGGCACTGTCAACGCTAAACCCCTTTTTTTTCTCCATCACTTCAAATCAAATTGGTGCAGTCTCCGTACAAAGCGCGAGGGCCGGACGATTGAATGAAGCCGGCTGGCAGTTCAATAGGCAGCGCCCAGAGACCGCTGGTTCTGACAGGTCAATACGTGGTCATCTCCACGTTACAGCCTCGAGAAACAAAAGTAGCGAGCGAAATGGAACAGATCTAGGGAAATGTACTCACCAATGCGACGAAACGCAAGGAAACAATAGCGCACGAGCGCTTTCGACAAAAAATTGTCTTCTTCGGGTGCAAGAAGATAGATATAGACAACAAAAGTAGAAGGAAGCAAAGAAGAGGACAAAAAGAAGGAAGCAAAGAAGGGGACAGACCAGAAAGAACTGATGTAACAAATGTTAAGAAAGTAGCGAGTCGGGAGCCTTTTTTTTTTTTTTTTTAAATAGTCATTCAACGAAGCGCACGTGCTGGTTGAGAAGCAGGAGCTAGGCTCGATTCCGCTAATTCGGCTGATCTGATTGTCTCTTCAAACGTTATGGTTTATGGACACTGTTTAATTGTGTGACTTTACAGTGGTTGCCACCGTACCCGTTTAACTGTGTGACTTTACAGTGGTTGCCACCGTACCTGTTTAATTGTGTGACTTTACAGTGGTTGCCACCATACCTGTTTAATTGTGTGACTTTACAGTGGTTGCCACCATACCTGTTTAATTGTGTGACTTTACAGTGGTTGCCACCGTACCTGTTTAATTGTGTGACTTTACAGTGGTTGCCACCGTACCTGTTTAATTGTGTGATTTTACAGTGGTTGGCACCGTACCTGTTTAATTGTGTGATTTTACAGTGGTTGGCACCGTACCATGGTTGCACACCTTGACACACAATATTTTTGGAGGTGACGGTGTTTAGCGTTGAGGTATGGGTTCCTTCTTCTCCCACCTCCTGGGATCACGGTCCCTGCCGATACCTGCCCAGAATCAACCGGACAATAAGCAACTAAAATTAAGTCTAATGAACGAATAATGAACAGCGTGTAGCATCGTTTTTTCCCCTGTCTCGTTTGCCGGGCGGGCCGTTTAATGATTCAAATTTCAAACTTGAATGAACTACGATCACAATTTGAAGTGTTCGACAAATTGTATGGATCTCTGTTGTGCTTGTAACGTTACGTATATATTCAGTCGGTCTCTCAGCAACGATTTGAGCACATGGAGACACACACACACACACACACACACACACACACACACACACACACACACACACACACACACACACACACTCTCTCTCTCTCTCTCTCTCTCTCTCTCTCTCTCTCTCTCTCACACACACACACACGCGCGCACGCACGGACACACACAGAGACACGCACGCATTCACATATATGCGCACAGGAACGCACACTAGCAGTGTGGACATGTGTCCTAAACCTTTAGTATGAAACCACCTTCAGTAACAAAACAAACAAACAAAAAACCTGAACAGACCGACATTACATCAAGATCCAAACACATCAAAGTTCAAAAGAACGCCATTTATTAGGACAAAAACACAATCTGCAAGTTTTCGGGGTAATCCCCTTTATTAAGCTACAAAACGACACTTAAACAACAGTTAAACGGTGAAAAACGATGAAAAATTAAATGAAACGCTAAATCACTTATCTGTTTTGGGTTGAGCTATGTTGTTTTCCTGCCCAGTGCTTGGAAGAATGTTGGCCTGACGACATCAAATCAGAAAGACCAAACCAATACAAAAAATCCGACAGACAAGACTCACTCAGAGAGACTGTTGATGAGGTGATGCTTAATGTCCTCAGATGTCAGTTGACATATTAGGGACAAGTTGTGACCAATGCCGAAGCACGGTGCAATAATTCTTTAAGGCCACGGAAACCAGAAGGCTCGTTAGGACGGACAGCCCAGGACGGCCACCTCGACTCTCACACAGCTCCTGAACTATGACAGAGAGGCAAGACAGATCGGCTTTAAATAGGCAAACATACCAGACCAACCAACGCTAATGGAGGAAGCAGGAGAGCACTTGGACTAGGGAGCGATTTTTTTTAAAGGCTCCTATGTCAAATGCTGCTGCTGCTGTAGTAGTGCCAAAAATGCGACTGCAGACATCTGCCACGACATGTCACGACATATGCCACAACATGTCACGACATATGCCACGACTTGTCATTCTCTACGAACGTTGCCACACTACAGTTCGATACTCAGCTACACTGTTCCGTTTCACGCCGTCAAAGTCAAAAGACGAATTTGTTTGAGAAACACCAACGGGAGAGAGCCAGAAATGGGAGCATATTAAAATACTGAGAAAAACAAACCGACATTGCATGGGCAAGATTTCATCAAGGTTCAACCCGACTAGAAACCAAGATATCAACATGAAAAAACAAAACAAAATATCAGATAGAAAAATAATGATTGTGCCCAAAGAAAAAAGAAGAAGAAAAAAGCATGCAGCATGCACTTCGGTATGTTGAATACTGCAGTAACCATTTCGTGTTGTTTTATTTTGCCAAAGCTGACACTTGTAAACGCTACATACTGTAAGACACTGCAATGAGCCCTGTCTTACTTGCTGTCTGTACAACTGGACACTGAACTGTTTCGTGCTCTGGAAACAGACGTCGTTATGCACTACTGTTGGTTGCTACAGTGAAACAGACGACGTCATTATACACTACTGTCCATTGCTACAGTGAAACAGACATCGTTGTGTACTACAGTCCATTGCTACAGTGAAACAGACATCGTTGTGTACTACTGTTGATTGCTGCAGTGAAACAGACGTCGTTTATATGCACTATGTTGATTGCTACAGTGAAAATAGACATCGTTGTGTACTATGTTGATTGCTACAGTGACTCGTTTTGTGCTCTTTCTACCTGTGGATATTAACATTGTCTGTTGTCCCTACTCCACGCAACAATTTTGTATTTTCAGTCATTTCGTGCTGTATGAGCTAAACGCTGTAACTGAATACTACAGTGAATCGGGACAAACACTACAGTTGAATACTGCAGTCAGTCATTTCGCGCTGTCCAGACACCACAGCTGAATATTACAGTGAATCAAGTCATACTGTCCAAACACTACAGACAAATACTACAGTGAATCAATTCGTGCTGTCCAAACACTACAGATGAATACTACAGTGAATTATTTCGTGATGTCCAAACGCGACAGATGAATACTACACTGTATCATTTCGTGCTGTCCAAACACTACAGATGAAGATTACAGTGAATCAAGCCGTACTGTCCAAACACCACAGATGAATACTACAGTGACTCATTTCGTGCTGCCCAAACACTACAGCTGCATACCACAGTGAATCAAGTCGTACTGTCTAAACACTACAGCTCAATGCTACAGTGAATCATTTCATTCTCTCCAGACACTACGGTGAACCAACCAATTCATGCTGTTCAAAATTAAAGACAAATACTACAGTGAATCAATTTGTGCTGTCCAAACACTACAATGACTCAGTTCATGCTGTCCAAACACTACAGTGACTCAATTCATGCTGTCCAAACACTACAGTGACTCAGTTCATGCTGTCCAAACACTACAGTGACTCAGTTCATGCTGTCCAAACACTACAGTGACTCAGTTCATGCTGTCCAAACACTACAGTGACTCAGTTCATGCTGTCCAAACACTACGGCTCAATACTAACACCAAATCGTTTTGTGCTGGATGATACACTGAACTGTTCGTTGTTGTCAAAACAGACTGTACGCTGCAGGTGGATACAACGGTGAACCACTAGGAGTTGTCATCGCACCTGGATGGCACACTGAACTGTTCGTTGTTGTCAAAACAGACTGTACGCTGCAGGTGGATACCACGGTGAACCACTAGTTGTCATCGCACCTGAATGGCACACTGAATTGTTCGTTGTTGTCAAAACAGACTGTACGCTACAGCTGGACACCACAATGAGCCATTGCGAGTTGTCTCATCTCGCCTGGATAATAAATACATTGAACCATTTTGTGTTGTGATACTTGTTACGACACACAGTGTGATGCTATGCTATAGGGTGAATTCATACTGTCTCTACAGTTGAACTGAGCTAGTCTGAAATGTAAAAAACACACAGACATTCTGCATGCATGTACAGTTCAGTGTCTTTACACTGAAAAGCTTCATGTTGTTTTGCATGGATACTGCACTGAAACAGTCCGTGCTGTCTCTACAGTTGGATACTACACTGAAACAGTACACGCTGTCTCTACAGTTGGATACTACACTGAAACAGTCCACGCTGTCTCTACAGTTGGATACTGCACTGAAACAGTCCGAACTGTCTCTACAGGTGGATACTGCTCTGAAACAGTCCGTGTTGTCTCTACAGTTGGATACTGCACTGAAACAGTCCGAACTGTCTCTACAGGTGGATACTGCACTGAAACAGTCCGTGTTGTCTCTACAGTTGGATACTGCACTGAAACAGTCCGAACTGTCTCTACAGTTGGATACTGCACTGAAACAGTCCCAACTGTCTCTACAGGTGGATACTGCACTGAAACAGTCCGTGTTGTCTCTACAGTTGGATCCTGCGCTGGAACTTTCGTGCTGTCTCTATACACAGAATCTACAATGAAAAAACTATCGTGTCGTCTCTATACATTTGGCTACTTACAATGAACCATTTTCGTGCTGTCCAACGGACACAGCCACATGGCAGTTGAGTGTTGTACACCGAACCATTTTGTGCTTTCAAAACGGACATATTCACGCTACAGTTGGATACGACACCGAATTGTTCCGTGCTGACTAAACTGAAACAACCAAATTATACTGCTTGCATACATACTACACTGAGCTAAATCGTACTGTGAAACAGACTAGTTGTCGCAATGGTGTATAATGTATCAGACTCGGTTTACTTGTGATTTTGTAATGATGTTTCAGTCTGACGGGACCTTTGCAGTTGGACAGATATGAAAAACCAAGACATAATAAATAACACACACACACACACACACACACACACACACACACACACACACACACACACACACACACACACACACACACACACACACACACACGCACACACGCACGCACACACACACACACACACACACACACACACACACACACACCAAACCACACCACACACACACACACACACACCACACACACACACACACACAACACACACACACACACACACACACACACACACACACACACACACACACATCGTCATTTCCGTGACGTCAGACTGATTGACTGTTAAAACGTGTTTTGTTCAAAACACTTCAGCCGCATCGCTGTTAGAGTTGCTCAACAGTGGAACAGAGTGTGTGATGTTGTTGAAGTGTAACATACAAACAGGCTATATTTATTTCATCCGTGGTGCATTGTTTGCTTTTGACTGTAAAGTGCTTTTGGCAAATTAACGGCGATATGGCACCATAGAGTTTGTTTTATTATTATTACTTTTCGTCATCATCATTGTCACCATCGCCATCATCATCATCATCATCATTACGTCAGGAGGGGCCATCTACTTCCTGTCAAAACCAAGGCTACAAATACGCCAATGCTTTTTATTGTTATTATTATTGTTGTAAGTTCATTTGATTGATTTCTGCTTAATAAAAATGGGTTCTTTGTAAATGTACATACTCGGTGCTTGTGCGTCGCTTTCCTGTTTAAGTGATTTTTATTGTCCTCTCTTTTCTTCTTCTTCGTCTTCTTCGCCTGCATGAACTACTATGGATCGTGAAAAAACAAACAAACAGAAAACAAAAATGTGTTTGTATTTGAGGATGTGGGGGCACGGTGCGCCTTTCTTTGTGTTATATTTCATGTTCAAATTACATTCTTCTTCTTCTCTTTAAAAAAATATTTTTATTGAAAGTCTTTTCACATAAGTGATATTCCACTGATCTTACAATTATCATGCTAACAGCATGTATCAGCAAATGAGTTGCACCAATAGAAATTTATGGTAAAAAAACAAACTCATTATTTATTTCAAAACTTATTTGCAGTACTTTGACACACAAAAAAGTTAAAAACAGTGTTGATTTTAATTGACTCTTTTGGTTATACAACTAACTTCTACAGCAACCCTCAAGCTAAGTTGTTAAATTTCTTCCATTTCCTCGTTTCTAGAGTATTTGGGATACCGGAGTGTTCTGAACAGGCCTACCTTCTGCACAGATTCCAGTGGTCATGCATGCAGCACTCCTTCTTTTACCACGCTCCAGCTATCTGGAACCAAATCCCTGTTTCTGTCCGTCATTCTGTCTCTGTTAGTTCTTTCACATATTCCTTGAAAACCTTTCTCTTTTTGAAAACTTTTTACAATCCCATTGCCGAGATACAAGTGTGTGTGTGTGTGTGTGTGTGTGTGTGTGTGTGTGTGTGTGTGTGTGTGTGTGTGTGTGTGTGTGTGTGTGTGTGTGTGTGTGTGTGTGTGTGTGTGTGTGTGTGGTGTGTGTGTGTGTGGTGTGTGTGTGTGTGTGTGTGTGTGTGTGTGTGTGTGTGTGTGTGTGTGTGTGTTGTGTGTGTGTGTGTGTGTGTGTGTGTGTGTGTGTGTGTGTGTGTGTGTGTGTGTGTGTGTGCGTGCATGCGCGCGCGTGCAATGAATCTTGAAAACATATACATAAAATGAATGTGCAGGCGCTTAGGGCCTGTGCGGGTTTGGCGCTCTAAGAATCATTATTACTAATATTATCTGTCTGTTAGTCGCTTGTAAAAGGTGCATGCACTGAAAATTTGCTTTTTGCGTTGGCTGACAGACATCAGCGTTGTTGTCTTTTCGGTTTGTTTTTTACCGTTTGTGTGTTTTAGTCTTCTTTTAGAATTCCAGCAGTCGCACTTGATTAGATATTTTTGTACTATTTTTAATATCGTTATTAAAACTTCTTGTTCGTGGTGTTTCTTTTTTTTCTTTTTTTCTTTTTTGTTATTATATATCACGACTCGAGTCATGGTTTGTGTTATACGCCTATGATCTGACACTTCATTAAGCTGTATTTCAATGTAGATTACTCACGCCATTTGTTCAAGTGCAATGTCCGTATATAGTTACTAGATGCACGAACGCTGTCCTGTTTGGCTTTGGCTGGTTGAGTTTAGCAGTGTTGTACTGAGTTGTTTCACGCTTTCTCGCCCAACAATGCTCATGCTTGTGTCGTCCATCAGGCGGAATCCTCGTCCATACTATTGTTAGAGATTTTTCAGTTTTTATTCACGCCCTATGTCAAATTTGTTTAAATATTACCTTGTATGCCGACGTATTTCTTTTGTTTCCTTACGGTTTTTGGATGTGTGTTCTGTTACTGTCCTTAACGTGGTATTTGTTTTAAAATCAGAACCGAATGTTTGCTGTCCTAGTACATGTTTACCAGTAAACGTTTCTTGCGGTGTACACTATAATAATAATAATGATAATAAAATTAATAAAAACAGACTAATACTTTAATACTGCAACAAAGACTAACGCACACGCACGCACGCACGCACACACACACACACACACACACACACACACACACACGCATGCACACACGCACGGACACACACATGCAGCATATAATCTCTGCATTGAAAAGCAGTTCACTTGAGCTTTTCCAGTTATAATGAATAATGATCCTACTCAGTGATGTAGTTTGTTTCCTTCGTCAGACTTATCGATCCATGTCGTATTATTCTGCATTACTCTGCGTTTGTTTTTGTTTTAATCAAGCATTTACACGTATGTTGTAATGCCCTGCTCAACGATGCATTTCTGTTCTTTCTACGTTATGGATCTGCGTTACATTAGGGTACCCTATTTATGGTAATAATAAAGTGTGTGTGTGCGAGCGCTTGAGTGTGTGTGTGTGTGTGTGTGTGTGTGTGTGTGTTGTGTGTGTGTGTGTGTGTGTGTGTGTGTGTGTGTGTGTGTGTGTGTGTGTGTGTGGTAATTCTTTCATGCTTCGCTGATGATGGGTTTTTTTAAACAATGTGAAGACCGTGTCTACTGTTTCCAGGAAAAGACATGCGAGGGACTCACTGACAAGCAGTTAAAGTAAAATAATTTTGCTGGAAGAGGTTTGCCTGAACCGAGCGACTGCTGGCACAGATGGGGTAGAGACAGTGCTAGACAGTAAAACTGAGTGTGCTGCGACATCTGTGTGTGGAACAGTACCCGCGGGACAGAGTAAGACTGAATACTGAGACAGATTATGAACACTGCATTACTGGGTGCGCATGATTATACTGAGAGTGCCGAGACAGGTTTAGGACTCGGCTTTACAGAGGTTTGAGGCTGAGTACTGGGACAGCTTTACGACACTGATTTACAGAGTCAAACTGAATGTTAAGACTGCTTTCGCATTGTATCACAGGGTAAGACTGAGTGCTGCCGAAACAATGAGTTCTGGGACAGCTTTAGGACACTGCAGAGTTAAACTGAGTGTTAAGACTGCTTTCGCATTGTATCACAGGGTAAGACTGAGTACTGCCGAAACAATGAGTTCTGGGACAGCTTTAGGACACTGCTTTACAGAATTAAACTGAGTGTTAAGACTGCTTTCGCATTGTATCACAGGGTAAGACTGAGTACTGCCGAAATAGTCTTGGGATATTGTTTTACAGAGTTAAGACTTAGTTTTGCCGAAATAGCCTTGGGATATTGTTTTACAGAGTTAAGACTTAGTTTTGCCGAAATAGCCTTGGGATATTGTTTTACAGAGTTAAGACTGAGTGCTGCCGAAACAGCCTTGGGATATTGTTTTACAGAGTTAAGACTTAGTTTTGCCGAAATAGCCTTGGGATATTGTTTTACAGAGTTAAGACTGAGTACTGCCGAAACAGCCTTGGGATATTGTTTTACAGAGTTAAGACTGAGTGCTGCCGAAACAGCTTTGGGATACTGTATTAAACAGAGTTAAGACTGAGTGCTGAGTTACAGAGTTAAGACTGAGTGCTGCCGAAACAGCCTTGGGATACTGTTTTACAGAGTTAAGACTGAGTGTTGCCGAAACAGCTTTGGGATACTGTTTTAAACAGAGTTGAGACTGTGTACTGTGGCAGCTTTAGGTCTCGGCTTTACAGGGTTGAGACTGAGTGCTGGAACAGCATTAGGACACTGCGGAGTTAAACTGAGTGTTGAGACTGCTTATGCATTGTATCACAGAGTAAGACTGAGTGCTGCCGAAACAGCTTTGGGATAACTGTTTTAAACAGAGTTGAGACTGAGTGCTGGGACAGCTTTAGGCCACTGCTTTACAGAGTTAAACTGAGTGTTCATTAAGACAGCTTTTGCACAGTATCACAGAGTAAGACTACTGAGTGCTGCCGAAACAGCTTGGGGATACTGTTTTTTAAAGTTAAGACTGAGTGTTGCTGAAACAGCCTTGGGATACTGTTTTACAGAGTTAAGTCTGAGTGCTGGGACAGACACATACGTACGCTTATTTGTGTGTGTTTATCGTGTACATGACGTACGTATCATTTCTCTAAGTCTGGTTTGCATTATTTTGATTCCATACCGGTAGACATTATAATTACATTGCTTCTCTTTTGCTTTTGTTTGTTTGCTTGTTTGCTCGGTTTTTTGTTTGTTTTTGTTTTTCTCGTCGTTCGAGCTCAACAGACACAGCTATCCATGCTTGAAATGCCCACGAGCATCGCGAGTGTTTCTCGTTGCATGACTGACAATTTATTAACGAAGAGACAGTGGGAAATGTGTTAGTTTGCAATCTTTCCTCCTCCGTTTCCTGTATCATCCCGTGTTTTTCTGTGCGTGCAGCAGTCAAAGGTTTAATTGCATCATTCCTAAGGCGAAGCGGGCTGTTGCAACACTTTGAATAGGAAGGCGTCTCCTTCTCTGCGTGTTTCTCCTTTTTTTCCCTCTCTGTCTGTCAGTCGGTCTCTCTTCCTGTCTCTGGTTCTGCCCCTCTCTATCTGTCTGTCTCTCTCTCTCTGTCTCTGTCTCTTTCTCTCTGCCTCTCGCCCTCTCTCTCTCTCTGTCTCTGTCTACACTCTCTGTCTCTTTCTCTCTGTCTCTGTCTACACTCTCTGTCTCTTTCTCTCTGCCTCTGTCTGTCTGTCTGCCTATCTCTCTCTCTCTCTCTCCCTCTCTTTATTGCCCCCCCCCCCCCCCCCCATCTCTCTCATCACTACCCCGTCTCTCTCTCATCACTACCCCCACCCTCTCTCTCTCATCACTACCCATCTCTCTCTCTCCCTCCTTCCCCCTTCCCTCTCTCTCTCTTTCTCATTTTGTAACGGGCGTGATTGATTTGTAAATGTTGGCGTTGGCTGGTTTGTGTCATCCGCTAAATCGGGACTTGGGCACAGCGAATACATCAACGTTGTTATTGAACAAGGCGAGAAGCCGTCCTCCAACAGATGTCGTTACTAAGTCTCTATGGAAGGAATAAAAACTGCCCGCAGGGAGCAGGGAGCTCTTTTGAGAAAAGCGTCGTCAAATACTTGTGGCGAAACAGATTCCCGTTTAATAATAGCTGTCATAACTCGCAGAAACTGCATGCCCACGCACGCCAAGTGCACGTTGCTGTCGACAGCTCCGGTTTGTCCAAACGCAGGTTTAAATGCAACCGGACGGAGGAACGAAAATCTTGGGGAATGGTTGCTTGGGGGTTGGTTGCTTGGGGAATGGTTGCATGGGGGTTGGTTGCGCGCGGCGTGAACAGTTGCACGGACGGTTGCACGGGGACTGGTCCAGGCTAGGGGACATTGTTGCGTGTAGGGGGGTCCGGTGGGAATCGTGCTTCCTCTGATCTTTCATCTTGCGTCGGTCGGCGTGGCAGCAGCAGGAACATGCTGGAAACATCGGTAGGGGAGAGAGAGAGACAGAGAGAGAGGGAGGGAGACAGAGAGAGGGGGAGGGAGAGAGAGAGAGGGAAGGAGAGAGAGAGAGAGAGAGAGAGAGAGAGAGAGAGAGAGAGAGAGAGAGAGAGAGAGACAGACAGACAGACAGACAGACAGACAGACAGACAGACAGACAGACAGACAGACAGACAGAGGCAAAGGCAGAATGATTTTTTTCTTTTTCTTGAGAACTGTTGTTCTTTTGGTGTAACTTGTTGACATATGTTATTGTTTGATAATTGTAAGATCAGTCTAATATTACTTATGTGAAAAGACTTTAAACATAAAGGAAGAAGAAGAAGAGAAGAAGAAGAAGAAGAAGAAGAAGAAGAAGAAGAAAGGAAACCGCTTCTAGAAGTGGGAGGAACTGTTAGAAAGGAGTAATGAGAAACAACAGTAAAGGTGAGATGATCAACGCATAGAGGTAAGGTACGTGAAACAGCAGTAGGGATAGGGTGCAATGGCGGGGGTGGGGTGGGGGGTGGGGGGGGGGCGTAGAGGTGGTCGGGAAATAACAGTAGAGATGGGGTGGAACTCAGCAGTAGGGATGTGAGGGGAACAGCAGTAGGGGTATGGTGTGGATGGACGGGAAACAGCAGTAGGGGTATGGTGCGGATTAAAGGGAAACAGCAGTAGCGATGTGAGGGAAATAGCAGTAGGGGTCTGGTGCGGATGAAATGGAAACAGTAGTAGGGGTATGGTGAGGATGGAAGAGAAATAGCAGTGCGGATTAAAGGTAAACAGCAGTAGCGATGTGAGGGAAACAGCAGTAGGGATGTGGTGCGGATGGAAGGGATACAAGTAGGGATGTGAGGAGAACAGCAGTAGGCATGGTACGGATGGAAGGGATACAAGTAGCGATATGATGGAAACAGCAGTAGTGGTATGGTGCGGATAGAAGGGAAACAGCATTAGCGATGTGATGGAAACAGCAGTAGGGGCATGGTGCGGATGGAAGGGATACAAGTAGCGATGTGAAGGAAACAATAGTGGTATGGTGCGGATGAAATGGAAACAGCAGTAGGGGTGTGAGGGAAATAGCAGTAGGGGTAGGATGAGATAGGGAAAGGAGGGGGTTGGGGTGGGGGTGGGGGAATCAGTAAGTGCTAGAGGGCATAACTGCAAAGATGAAAGGGCAAGAGAAGTAGGGATGAGGGTGTGATAGCATGCTGTCGGGATGTGATGGAAACAGCAGAAAGGATAGGAAGGGTGTACATGTCTTTGTGGAAGCCGAGGAGACTCTGAGATCGTCAACGAGGCTAAAAATGTTAGCTAGTTTGAAACTGTTTGAATGCCTGTGTTCCAACGTCACAGGTCCGTTTGCGGACGAGATGTGGTGAACTAGTCAAGATGCTAAACAAACGTCTTCTCTTTTTCTGTTGAAAGGCCCATGCTATTTCAACAACTGTTGACGGCATTACGTGTGCACATTTGTTAAATGAATCCATGGGTTTTTATTTTAATACCTCTTTAAAAATATGATGACTGAAAATGTGGTTCGATCAGTACTAGCTGGCAGAGACAAAACCAGCAGACTGAATGTTTTCAACAGATATTTTCATAGCTATGAATATTAACTGTGACATCTATTAGTACTCTTAATCTACTAAGGGCTTACATGTGTATATTTTTCTCACTCAGTTTGTAAATAATTTATATTCCTGTATGTGTTTTTTTAATTTTAGTTTTTACATTGTGAAACCATCTAATTTTAATGGCTCAACATTTTGAGCATTTTATTTAAATTAAAACATTTTGCTCAACTTGTAGGCTTATCAAACAATGATCACAACAGTTGAGAACGACGTTGGTGATGATGATTGCTGTTGATGTTGTTGTAATCATCACCATTGGCTTTTGTTTTTTTCATCTAATACTATACCGTCGTAATTGTTGTTTCCCCATTTACTCAGTCTTTGCTATACATACTTAGTCTTTACTATACATTTTAAAATGCGTTGGTCGTATTGCCAGTGCTTTGGATATACAAGCGATGATATCAAACGTTGAAGAGAGAGAGAGAGAGAGAGAGAGAGAGAGAGAGAGAGAGAGAGAGGAGGAGAGAGAGAGAGAGAGAGAGAGAGAGAGAAGCTGAGCCTTTAACTAATTTGTTTTGCAGCAAAAACAGTCAGAGTGCGGCTGTTTGCGGCTGTGCGACTTTGATGTTAGAATGCAGTGTTCAGTATCAAAACTATGAAGTTATTAGTGAAGTTTTTTTGTTTGTTTGTGTTTTTGTGTGTCTTTTTTGGGGTGGTGGGGGTGGGGGTGGTGGTGGTGGTGGGGGGTGGGTGTGGTTGTGTGGGGTGTGAGGGTGTGTGTGTGTGTGTGTGTGTGTGTGTGTGTGGGGGTTGTGTGTGTGTGTGTGTGTGTGGTGTGTGTGTTGTGGTGTGGTGCCTATATGTGTGTGTGTGTTGTGTGTGTGTGTGTGTGTGTGTGTGTGTGTGTGTGTGTGTGTGTGTGTGTGTGTGTGTGTGTGTGTGTGTGTGTGTGTGTGTGTGTGTGCGTGCGTGCGTGTGTGCGCGTGTGTTTCTGTTAGTTTTTTTTTCTGGTTTGTTTTAGTTGTTTTTTGTTGCCGTCCCGTCACCTGTGCTGACCTCAGAGGCATTCTGCTCATGCCGTTCGTCCCGGCATCCCATCCCTACCTCCAGCCAAACCCAAACTTGATGAAGCCCCAGAGGTCCACAGGAGGAGGCGCCAGATCGTCGATGGGCTGGCTAGCTGCCATCCGAAAGAGACACTGCACTTCTGCCAGTTAACCCTTTTACTGCCTTGCTTGCCGCGCCGTCGCTCGGAAATCAACCAGTAAAAAAAAGAACGCCAAATTTGAAATCATTATGGCTTTTTCCCCTTTCGCATGAGCCCGTGAAAAGATTTATATCAAAATGCTCAGTATAGAAAGTAGATTTGTTACAGGACCATCAAATAATTATACTGTCCGCAGGCGTGCATGTGTGCGCTTTTCAGGCCGGAAATTTTACAAGATGTGGCAGTGAAGGGGTTAAATGACTTCTGCTGTGTTCAGTAGTAGTGCCTGTTCTGATTCAACATTCGCAGGACACCACCTACTATGCCCCTTACTGACGGCAATGTTAGCTAAGTCGCGGAGTCAGACTTTGCGAGCCCCCTCCACCACCACACACCACACCCCCCCCCACCCCCACCCCCGCCCACACCCCCCTCATCTCTCTCTTGCCCCAGAGAGCAGACCGCCACCACGTCCCTCTACCAGTCCTCCTATGTGGACTCTCTGACGCTGAGGGCTTTGATCGGAACTGCCTCAGGCAAGGAAGGAGGGAGGAACACCGAAACTGAGGTCACCGCGAGAGCATGGCATAAAAGGCTACAGAAGCTGCGATTTTTTTTATATTTTATATTTTATTTTATTTTTACATTATGATCGATGAGGATGAGAATGATAACTGATAATGCTGCGGAGGTCCATTTCGGTTTGAGACTACTTGACAGGGTCGCAGACCACGCTTACTGTCGTAATTAGCCCGGTGTTAACCAGGCCTTGGAACTGCGGCACTTGCAGTGTTGGTCAAGTAATTAGAGCAACTCTCTCTCAAAGACGCATCGTGAAGTGGATGAAGCTTGGCTGTGTGGTCTCAGCCTAAATACCCTTAGGGCTGAAAACACTCCCAGCTCTGGGTAGGAGCCGGTTATATACCCTTCGGGCTAAAAACACTCCCAGCTCTGGGTAGGAGCCGGTTATATACCCTTCGGGCTAAAAACACTCCCAGCTCTGGGTAGGAGCCGGTTATATACCCTTCGGGCTAAAAACACTCCCAGCTCTGGGTAGGAGCCGGTTATATACCCTTCGGGCTAAAAACACTCCCAGCTCTGGGTAGGAGCCGGTTATATACCCTTCGGGCTAAAAACACTCCCAGCTCTGGGTAGGAGCCGGTTATATACCCTTCGGGCTAAAAACACTCCCAGCTCTGGGTAGGAGCTGGTCAGGGCTGGGAACAGTCCCACATGACTCTGATGGGGTTCGAAAGGTGGGGTTTGTTGTTTATGTGTTGAGGATGCAGATGACTGCAGTATTCACCGTTTATATTCAGCTCACCTCTTCAAGTGGTACTTTGACTATTAACAACTTCTTCTCGATGTCATTTTCTGTTCAGCGTGTTTGTGTGTGTGTGGTGGGGGGGGGGGGGGGGGGGGGGGGGGTGCGTGTGTGTGTGTGATATGTTTTGTATGAATGTGTTCATTTATCAATGTATTTTCCCCCCCATGTGATTCTGTCCTCCGTGTTATGCGTTCCATACCTTCGTTTAATTAAGTTGTTAAACATTTTGAGTCGATGAAAACGCTCTATAAATTCCCAATTATTATTATTATTAACAGTAGTAGTAGTAGGTAGTAGTAGTAGTAGCAGTAGTAGTAGTAGTAGTAATAGTAGTAGTAGTAGTAATCCTCAGCCAGTCAGAATAGTGCCTGAAGAAGACATTTATGTCGAACTATTCTGCATTCTGTTCCTCTTTTCGGTTTTTGTATTCGTGTGTAAGAGAGAGAACGTTTGATGCAGGCAGAGAGAGAGAGAGAGAGAGAGAGAGAGAGAGAGAGAGAGAGAGAGAGAGAGAGAGAGAGAGAGAGAGAGAGAGAGAGTGAGAGAGAGAGAGAGAGGGCAGGGGTGGGAGGGTGGGGTGGTGGTGGTAGTTTTAATTGTTTGTTTTTCTGCCGCGCACATTTTCGCCACAGTTCCGTTACACTCACCAGTTTCAGCCATTCGCTGATTTCTCCGAAGAACGCAATTTCCCATGTGAACGACGTTGTTTTATTGTTTGTTTGTTTTTGTGTGTGTTTTTGTTTTTCAGTGCAAGTGCTTTATGTGTACACAACGTACAGATCAATGAATTTAAGCTTTTCCATGTTGAATGCATTAGCTGAGTGAAAACGAGGAGGCTTCACGGCAAATGCTTTGCACACGCAGCATAAAGATGGTGTTGATAGCTTTTGATTATTCGAGTATTATCGTTCTTAATTTTCCATAAAAATCACTGCAAGAGAAATGGGATAAAACTGCCCTGTCTTGGGTCAATCTTAAGAGAATAGAGGCAGAGAGACTCTCCTTTTCTTGGTTCAGTCATAAGAGAATAGAGGCAGAGTGACTGTCCTTTTCTTGGTTCAGTCATAAGACAATAGAAGCAGAGTGACCGTCCTTTTCTTGGTTCAGTCATAAGACAATAGAAGCAGAATGACTGTCATTTTCTTGGTTCAGTCATAAGACAATAGAGGCAGAGTGACTGTCCTTTTCTTGGTTCAGTCATAAGACAATAATAGAAGCAGAGTGACTGTCCTTTTCTTGGTTCAGTCATAAGACAATAGAGGCAATGTCACTGTTCGTTTCGTGGTTCAGTAATAAGACAATAGAAGCAGAGTGACTGTTCGTTTCCTGGTTCAGTCATAAGACAAATGGGACAGAGACTGTCCTTTTCTTGGCTGTCATAAGACAATAGAGGCAATGTGACTGTCCTTTTCTTGGTTCAGTCATCAGACATTTGGGACAGAGAGACTCTCCTTTTCTTTGTTCAGAGATAAGACAATAGAGGCAGAGTGACTGTTCGTTTCCCGGTTCATTCATAAGACAGTTAAGGCAGAGAGATTGTCCGTTTCCGGGTTCAGTCATAAGACAGTCAAGGCAGAGAGACTGTCCGTTTCCTGGTTCAGACATAAGACAGTTGAGAAGTGAGATTTCTCTTTCCTGTTTCTGTCTTCATGAAACAGACAGGAACGTTGCTCGACATACCTCATTGCTATCATGTTGGCTACTTCTAACTATGTAGTCAATTTTAGCAGTTAGACTCTTTAAAAAATGTTTTTAACCCAAAACAATGACAATCGCAGGGTGCATGCTTAACCCAAATTCATGTTATTGTGACGCGAAAAGGTACAGTCTGATCCCATGACACAGGAAAGATGATACTATCAGAATCCATGTTATGACGAAGATTATAGCCTACAATCGCACTGAACTTTATTTTGAAGAATGTCGGCTACAGTCGGAATCCACGTTATTCTCAAGATTGCACAATCATAATCTACGTTATTTTTGAAGGTTTGCAATCACAATCCACATTATTATGAAAGGAGAGAATCAGAAAATGGACGATGGTAAAAATATAGCAGCCTCCACTTGTGGACAGCCAATGTTTCATCGCGGTGAAACCTCCCCCAAGGTGGTGCAGTTAAAACATGGAATGTTTAGTCTTTAGATGCGTACGCGTGTGTCCAAAACGTACCTTGTCTGTGTGAGTCGGATAGCATAATCGGCAAACAAGGGAGTTAATTATCGCTCGAAAAACATAAAACAGAACAACGAAGACCCGAGTCGCCTACGGTAACTCTCACCTGGCATGCGAGTAAATACATGGTACAAGAGGTACATCCTCAAAAAGGGTTCCCACGGTGACGTATATACCTTCAGGCACACTCGGCGACGCACGTGTGTACAAGCATATGACGGAACCAGTTATTATTCAAGACTGGACATAGTCCTTTGATCTGGAAAGTGGTTGAACATGTAAACACACAAATACACGCATGTACTTGCCAGAGCCCGGGAGAGATCAAGAGCAGGGAGGTGGAGCAGGACTCTCTTAGCCGGATGGATTGTCTGGGTGCTGAGTTGTTTCCTAACAGCTGCTTTTCCGGACACTGTCCTTGTGACTTTGTTCCGCACAGCCGTTGAAACAGCAATTAGCGGAGTGCACAAGTTTCTTCGCACTGGCGGGGCCCCCACCTCTTCAACGTTGTTGTTCTGGCGGTTAACGGGTCGGAGCGCTGGGACGAGCTACTCATAGATACCCGACCCCCACCCCCACCCTTTCCCCGGCCCTAACAGGCCACGTGGTTTCTGTGGACGTAAAGATCAAACCATAAAAGAAGAAGCATATACGTGTTAGCCTGAGAACGAACTGTTTCAAGGAATGATCCGGACAACGTAGTTTTAGCCCATCAGTAACTACAGAAAGGAACAGTGGGAACCGATTCTCAATCACTGTGACACGGCACTGACGCTTGTGTACAGAGACCAGATAATCCAGACCAGATCACTGCATTCCCCGGATCCATTGATTTCTGCGTTCTCTGCTTGTGCTCACACACTGAGGCTTTCGGTCAATAAGCGGTTAGTTAGTTCTTTGATTTGAACGTCCCGTCAACCACACAGGGTCGCCTCAGGACGATCAATGAATAGTGCGACTGTGAGTGTATAGGTGTGTGTGTGTGTGTGTGTGTGTGTGTGTGTGTGTGTTGTGTGTGTGTGTGTGTGTGTGTGTGTGTGTGCCTCTCTATCTCTATCTGTCTGTCTGTCTGTCTGTCTGTCTCTCTCTCGCGTGTGTAATGTGTGTGGTGTGTGTGTGTGTTGTGTTGTGTGTGTGTGTGTGTGTGGTGTGTGTGTGTGTGTGTGTTTTGTGTGTGTGTGGGTGTGTGTGTGTGTGTGTGTGTTGGTGTGTGTGTGGTGTGTGTGCTGCTCTCTCCATCTCTCTCTCTTTCTGCTTTTGTTAGTCATGTCAGAGAGAGAGAGAAGAAGAGAGAGAGAGAGAGAGAGAGAGAGAGAGAGAGAGAGAGAGAGAGAGAGAGAGAGAGAGAGAGAGAGAGAGAGAAGGATGGCGAGTGGGAATTATTATGTACTGACTTCGTTGTTGATCTTAAGTTCCCAAGGATAACAATGTTTGCTAGAGTTATATGGGAAAGCGGGGGGCGGGGGGGGGGGGGGGGGGGGGGGGGGGCATCTTGCAGTGCTACAAAGATTTTCTCTCAAGGCCAGCCTCCTTTTATGCATATAAATAGACCTGCATGATACTTGCTGTTTCCCGTCCCTAATAAGCCTTATGGTTTCTGTGGACGTTAAGCACCATGTTTACTTACTTACTTACTTGCTGTTAAACGGTTACAATTGATGGGGTCAAAGAAATATAAGAATTAAAATCATAGATCTGGTTGCAACACAGCGACTCCGTACTGTTGCCTACAGATTGCTTAACATCATGTAGTAGAGTGCATGGTGAGCGAATTGAACTGAGACCCGCAGTGCGATACTGCGGACGCATAAATTTAGGGTCTCCCTCTGTGGAGAACCCACAGCTGACAAAATTAACCTTCACCCCTTTAAGCCTGGAGTAGGTCAGAATATAGCCACGAATGCTTCGCCCGCTGCCAGAATATGTCTTCCTTGTTCTAATTTCGACTTTCCTGGTCCATTCATCTTGATTTTTTTTAAATAGCTCTCCCAACTTTTTAAGTGCGTTGGTTTTTGACTAACACAGTTCCCCGTAAGGGCGCAGTGGAATAAAACAGGTCACCTTGTTTATAGTCACAAGCGTGGTGAGCGCCTTGGGCATAGAAATAGGTACCAGAACATGCGTTATTGTACATTGCTAGACGTATGATAGGTTTTTAACGTTGTAACAATGAATCAGATAAACTTGTGGTTTAGTAACTTGTGTTTTGAACTGGTGTAAAATAATTTTGAATGTTTGATTCGACCTGAGGTGACCCTATGCGGTTGACGATTCCCTCCCTCCACCTCACCCCACCCCACCCCACACACTACCCTCCATCCTCTCCCCACGGTCTTAACCTCCGGGCGGGGCACTGAGATTCTAGCTCTCCGACTTGACAACAACAGCCAAACAAAAAACAAAAACAAAACTGCAAGAAAAAACAATAACCTAGTTTTCATATGCTGTAGGCATGCTCACACATGAAGGAGCCCACTTCTTCGATGGGGAGGGGGGAGGGGAGGGGGAGGTGCAGGGAGAAGAAGAAGGAGAGAAGGGGGGGGGGGGGGAAGGAAGCAAGAACTGTGATGGAAAAATTCTGTACAAATTTTGCCAGCTATAGAGAGTTGTCAGGCCACGTTGCGTAGAATTCAGTGCCGAGATGGCTTGCCCTCGAGGCGAAAAAAAGAAGAAAAAGATAGAGAGAAAAAAAGAGCTGCGACCTTAATTCCCCATAAACAAATCCTCCAAATCCTATTGCAGCGATAAAGTTAAGAGAGAGAGAGAGAGAGAGAGAGAGAGAGAGAGAGAGAGAGAGAGAGAGAGAGAGAGAGAGAGAGAGAGAGAGAGAGAGAACTCGAACTCGAAAACGTTATTTTCCAAGGATTGTAGTTTAGGTTCAGATAGACCTAACAACTAGTCCTACTAAACTACTGATTGAGCGTAAAATGGAGAGAGAAAATAAAAGAAGAGATAAACTTTACAAAATCGATTAATACTGAGAGAGAGAGAGAGAGAGAGAGAGAGAGAGAGAGAGAGAGAGAGAGAGAGAGAGAGAGAGAGAGAGAGAGAGAGAGAGAGAGAGAGAGAGAGAGAGAGAGTATTTTATTACACAAGGATAAAGATTTAAAGTACGTCTGCTTTTTTACAGATCTGTCCTGATGACAGAGAGAGAGGGAGGGAGGAGAGAGAGAGAGAGAGAGAGAGAGAGAGAGAGAGAGAGAGAGAGAGAGAGAGAGAGAGAGAGAGAGAGAGAGGTCGTAATTTGAAGGGATGAACATTCATTTGAAAGGATGAACAGTCAACCCAGGACCACAGTCAAGAAACCTCCGTCCACTCCTCCCTCCCTCCCCCTCCCCCACCACCACACACAAACACCCACACCCACCCATCGCACCCCACACCCCTCTCAGCACACAAAAGCATCTTTCCTGGGAACCACCCACCTCCAACGGATGTGAGTTCCGACAAGGCAAAGGAAGGAAAGAAGGAGGTCAGTGGGAGGATGGAGGGAGGGAAGGTAGGAAGGGGGCAGGGCAAAGGGGGGCGGAGCCCCAGGGTTGGGGTAGGGTGGGGAGGGGAAGCGGAAGGAAAGGAAGGGCTAGAAGGGAGAGGGAAGAGGTGTGTGTGTGTGTGTGTGTGTGTGTGTGTGTGTGTGTGTGTGTGTGTGTGTGTGTGTGTGTGTGTGTGTGTGAGTGAGTGTGTGTGTGTGTGTGTGTGTGTGTGTGTGTGTGTGTGTGATGTGTGTGTGTGTGTGTGTGTGTGTGTGTGTGTGTGTGTTGTGTGTGTGTGTGTGTGTGTGTGTGTGTGTGTGTGTGTGTGTGTGTGTGTGTGTGTGTGTGTGTGTGTGTGTGTGCGCGCGCGCGCAGAGAGAGAGAGAGAGAGAGAGAGAGAGAGAGAGAGAGGAGAGTGGTGGAGGCACGGAAGGTGTATATATATATATAGCCAGCCCGGAAACAGGCCGCGGACATTCTCCATCATTGATTGGCTCCTTCTCAGGAACCAATATGGCTGCCCGCGGACAGTCACCGCTCCTGTGTTTGATGTGGGCCGCCTTTTTGGCCCGTCTGTTTGCTCCTTTCCGCCGCGCCCCGGGTCCGGACGAAGACCCCCTGGCCACGAAGAGGGACGCAGGGACGATTGCTGTTTGCTCCAGAGTCGGGTAGCGCTGAACGTGTTTGGATGGAAGGGGGAAGTTTTTCAACGTGCAAGTTACATTGCATGATTCCGACGATGGAAGGGGGAAGTTTTCAATGTGCAAGTTACATTGCATGATTCCGACGAAAGTTTGCCGAACGACCTAAAAATGGTTTTAAATGCGCGCTGTTTGAGGCACCACGGTCGTGTGTTGAATGAGGTTTTCTTGTGTGTGTGTGTGTGTGTGTGTGTGAGAGAGAGAGAGAGAGAGAGAGAGAGAGAGAGAGAGAGAGAGAGAGAGAGAGAGAGAGAGAGAGAGAGAGCAGCGGTATGGAGTTTGAGGAATTGTATTTATAGTCTTGGTTCCTTGTTGGGTTCCTTTCTCTCGGGGCGTGATGGAGTGGAGGGGTGGGGGGGGGGGGGGGGGGGGGGGGGGGAGGGGAGAGAGAACAAAGTCTAAAAAGAACCCCCAGAAGTGTTTGCTATCATCGCCATGTTCCTTCTCTCATGTTTGCTTTACAGATTGGACTTTTGACTCAGAGTTTCCACGTGAAATTAAGGTTTTAACTCGGCGTTAGTTATTGAGACGACACAACGAGGTTTTGAATCATAATTTATTTTGACGACACTGCTATAGGTTTGATTTATTGTTCATTGTCAAGCCAATATCTTCTTTTGAAGCTAAGGGAAATCGGCACAATACGTGGTCGAACTTTCCTTTAAGGGCTTAAGATTTTATTCAGTAAAATGCAGCTTTACAAAGATAATACATACACGGACAATAACGTGTGTGGTGCCTGATATGACAATTTGCCCATCGATGGAATTGTTATGTTTATTTTCCTTTTCATGTCCGCATATTATGCGAGAGGGAAAAGGGGGGTCTTTTTAAACTGAAATGCGTTGCAAACCTTACTTTACTTCTGACACATTGTTTAATTGTTGATTAACTGTTGTATTGTTGCTTTGAAAAAAATGGGCTTACCCACAAAATTCGCACACGTTCTGTATTGTCATATTAAATTAGCATTCTTTTTAACCGTTTGTATGTTTGGATCTTCTTCGACACACTTCAACTGTTGTTAGCTTAAAGAACGACTTTTCTTTAACCTAATCGCAGTGTTCAACTCCAATATGCATTTTTGTTTTTTTAACCTTCTGGTCTAGCGTCGTGTAACCGTAAACGGGCCTTTAAAATTGATACGTTGTTAGACACGAATGTTTCATCACTCAGCTAACATGTACAACGCAAGCAAGGAAACGGGTTACACAAAACAAAGTTAATTAGGGCCCTACAGCACATACATGAAAGAGAAGCAGTTCAGCTAATTTCCGGTAGGTGTCTGTACTGAACAAAACCTTTAAAAGATTTCACTGACGGAAAGCCTACAATTCCAATCTTAAGGATGACTCACGCTCCGAGCCTCGCTTTCTGGCACGTGATGTAAACCAGAGCTTGGAATCTGCGGATGGCTATGTCTGTGTGAGATCCAAACACATAAATGTTCAAAGGAACGCTATTTATTAGAACAAAACGCAACATGTGAATTTTCGGGGTAATCCCCTTTAACCCCCCTACAAAACGACACTTAAACAACAGTTAAACGGTGAAGAAGGATGAAAAATCAGATGGAGAGCTAAGCCACTTATCTGTTTTTGGTTGAGATAGGTTGTGTTCGCGTCCAGTGCTTGGAGGAATGAAGCACTCCTTCATTCTTCAATCATTCTTCCAAACACTGGACAGGAAAACAACCCAGCTCAACCCCAAAAGAAATAAGTGACTTAGCACACACCTTGTTCTTCTCTCATCGTTTTTCACCTTTTTACCTTGTTTAAGTGTCGTTTTGTAGCTTGATAAAGGGGATTACCCCGAAAATTCGCGAGCTGCTTTATCGTAATAAACAACGTTCCTTTGAACCTTTTGTGTGTTTCGATCTTGCTTTAGAATGCTAGCAGTCATTCTTGTTTCGGACTTTTGTGTCTCTATGGTTTGCCCGTTTCTGAAAACGGAAAGGTTGAAATACGAATCGACACCGTTATACCACACTGTGTCGGTTGTTGAATGGAGTGTATAATACTTAACAATACCGCGACGTGCAATGAAATATGTTGAAACTCGAACTCTCCCCTTATAAAAAAGGAAAGGCTTTGCTATTTTAGGCCAACTTCCACCGTTGGCATCCGCGTTTTTGTTGTGTTTTTTGTTGTTGTTGTTTTTGTGTGTGTGTGTGTGTGTGCGTTTTCACTCGGCAAAAGCGCGTTTTGAGACTTATGATCCACTTTTAATCGCTGTCATAATGATATGAAGTACGATCACTCGCTATGGGAAACGACAGACTGTGGCGTCGTTATTTATAACAATAATAATTAAATAAAGGATCTTCTTCTTCTGCTTCTTCTTCTTTTTTTCTTTTTCTTTTTTTCTTCTTCTTTATAGCTAGAATGAACGAAAGCTGAAACATCACCATTCGTGAACAGAGCAAGTTTGAAACCTACATTACACAAACAGTCGCTCGACGGTAAAATCGCGGTCTATGGTTTTCATAGGAACTGATTGTACATCATGTGACTGTGATAGGAAGTGGATCATTGCCTTTAGAGGATTATGTGACTTCTAACGACATGTAATTTGAAGAAGATGATTATTTTAGGTGATTTTCTTCTCTCTCGAGATCCTCGAAATTGCAGACCTGCAGCGAAAAGCTTGTTTTTGTTTATGCATGTGTCTTAGTGGTTGCTTAATTGTTATTGTTAAAGACCAGTGTGGCGGTGATGTTTAGACATGTGATAAAATGGCCAATGGCTAATGCTATCTTCAGTCATATTCATTAAGACACATGGCGAAGTGAAACAAATAAAATATAACAAAATAGATGCTTGCGTGTGTGTCAGTGAGAGAGAGAGAGAGAGAGAGAGAGAGAGAGAGAGAGAGAGAGAGAGAGAGAGAGAGAGAGAGAGAGAGAGACAGACACAGACAGAGAGAGAGAGAGAGAGAGAGAGAGAGAGAGAGAGAGAGAGAGAGAGAGAGAGAGAGAGAGAGAGAGAGAGAGAGAGAGAGAGATGTGGCTTGAGACTGGACCATGCATTTAGCAAGTACTTAATTCTCTCTCTAAACTGTTAGTGGTTTCGGACTGGGCCATCATTTCGCAAGCACTTCTCGAATGAAGTAATCGGCGGTTTCAGACCAGATAATTATTACATTCAGTATATGCTTCGCTAACAAAGCTATTAGTCGTTTGAGACTGGACCATGCATTTGGCAAGCTAGTACTTCTTTCCCCGAAACTGTTATTGTTTCGGACTGGGACATCGTTTCGCAACCACCTGTCTAACGAATTAAGCTATCTGTGGTTTCACACTGGACCATACATTAAGAGCCGCTTCTTCCTACAAAAGCTATGTATTCGGTAAGTTCACGAGACTGTGAGATCTCATTTTTAAAACTTTTCGCGGCTGGCGAATGGAGCATTTTTAAGAAGAAAAAAAATATTCATGAGGGAGGGGTCAGGTGGAGGTCAGGTTGGGTCACAAGATACCCTCCGGTCACTACGCAGTTTGAACTGCGGTCCTCCGTCTCGCCGCATTCTGATTAACCACTCCTTTTTTTCCCTTCTCGCACAACAAAAGAAATATTACGTGCAAAGGAAATAATTATGGGACATTACATTTTGTTGCTGTGCTTGGAATTCGAAAAGCAAAGCCGTACACAACAACAGTAGGTACGCATAAATTATGGCTGACGTGTTTTCAACGGCGTTCGTGATTGCTCGGCCATTTGTCGATCTTCAGTGAAGACCTACAGTCCAGCCACACATTCGATTTGGTGACCCGCAGTGATCTGGCTCATTGAGAAAAAACCCATGTCAATATAGAACCCAACTTGCTTTCGATCTCGTCTCCAGTCGTGACCTGTCTCATTAAGAACCGTCTACGGTTCCGAAAATTAATGATCTACGTATCGTACTCGGGCTTATGACAGTACTCCTTCCACGCATTCAGTTTGATGTAGCTTTGTTTGTTTGTTTGTTTGTTTGTTTGTTTGCTCGGGTATTTTACATGTAGAGCAAAATCATTTATCATTCTGAGCCATTCCTTGTTTTTGTTTTTTGTTTGTTTGTTGTTGTTGTTGTTTTGTTTGTTTTTACACAGCGATAGTTTCGTTTTCTGTTTTTGTTTTTGTTTGCTGTTGTTTTGTTTTGTTTCTATCGGTTGCTTTGTGGATCTTTTGGAAGTGACTTTAATAATTTTAGAATTACTGACTTTTTATTTAATATCACTTCAGTTGCTCGGCTGTGCTTTGATATACTTTGATTTTAGAATTACTGTCTTTTTATTGAATAATTATCTTAATAATTGTTCGTCTGTGCTTAAATGTACTTTTGTTGTTGTTGATGATTTGCGTTCACGTGTCGCCAGGAGAGAGAATGTGCTGCCCATACACTGACTTAAGGTGCCCAAAATTAAGGGTGTTTTCCACGCGTTTAAAATTTTACGGGGACGCTAATTCTATACGATCAACTTGTCCGCTTCAGTAAGCCAGATTTTTTTTCCTTCTTTTTAACACTACTTTGTTAGCTTGCTGTTATCTTTTGGAAAACATCGGTACATATAGTTTGCACATCTTATTCACTTGTGTACGTACGTTATATGAATGCGTATGTTAACGTAATATTTTAATATTAATGCCGGTATTTGCCTGTGGATCGAGCTTTTAAAAACCAGTTTTTTTATTTTCTAACGACTTATTTTTGTGAAGGATTTATATAATTTAGCTCACACGGTATTAGTATAAACTGTTATCAAGTTATGAGAGTAAACAGTATCTGCCAGTGGTTACAATATTGATTTATAATTAGTTATTATTGTTGTTGTTGTTGTTGTAATTATTGGTCACTTTTTATGTGTGGTTATTCTCCGCACTCGAGCGTACTAACTGCGCTTTGCGTGTTTTCAGTGCATGCTGGGTTGTTTCCAGGATTCACAAAGCCACTGAACTCTTGCATGGACTGCAGGATCAGAACACGAGCAGAATTTTATGTGATCTTTTTGTATGCGTATACACAGGGAGACCTCGGTTTATATATCATTATAGCCTCATCCAAAGGACCTTCGAAGAGTCTGTACGGTAGGGTCCTAGCTAGTGCAAAGCCTAGCATGCACCGATTACTCATCCATGTGGTGACTAAATGCTCGATCGTGCTCAACTTGGGGCTTTTGAGAGCTCATTATAGTGCTCTGTCTGTCTCTGTCTCTTTCGCTGTCTGTCTGTCTGTCTGTCTGCCTGCCTGCCTGCCTCTCTCTCTCTCTCTGTGCGTGCGTGCGTGCGTGCGTGCGTAGGTGCATGCGTGCGTGCGTGCGTGCGTGCGTGCGTGCGTGCGTGTGTGTGTGTGTGTGTGTGTGTGTGTGTGTCTCTCTCTCTCTCTCTCTCTCTCTCTCTCTCTCTCTCTCTCTCTCTCTCTCTCCTCTGTGTTTGCGCTACCATTTCTCCGTGCATGTTTCTGTGTGTCTTCATAATGATATCGAGTAAATTCACGTATAAATGCGTCTGTGTGTAATTTGACTTTCGACCATGCAGATAGGACCCCAATCCTGATAGCGTTGTACAAGGGCTGGATGTCGTTTATCAAATATTAATCTGTTCTACAATCTATGATTATACATCGTCAATCTCAAGTCGTACAGTATCGGTCAAACGAACTCTTCTAACGTGTTCTTCATTGTCTATAAATATTCTGTGATAAAATTATTGCAAAACTTTCAGTTGTTTCGTTTGTTGTTTATTGTGGTGTTACTTTGGCGTGGTTTATTGTTATATTACTTTTTTCCATCTCTGTGCTTTATTTATTTTGGTGAGATATCTTAACGCGGAGTTGTGCAACATAATTATATTACGTCTCATTAAAATATTTTCTATTGATGAAAATTTATCTGATTTGAAGCGGCTTGTTTTATTTGGTTTTCTTTAATCTTATTTCTGTGCTACTCTGGCTCTCGCTGTGTTTAGGCCTGTGTGTGTATGTGTGTGTGCGTGTGTGTGTGCGCGCGCGCGTGCGTGCATGCGTGTGAGTGTACGTGTTTGTGTGTGTGTGTGTGTGTGTGTGTGTGTGTGTGTGTGTGTGTGTGTGTGTGTGTGTGTGTGTGTGTTCAGTACATGTGTGTGCGTGTGTGTGTGTGTGTGTGTGTGTGTTCAATACATGTGTGTGCGTGTGTGTGTGTGTGTGTGTGTGTGTGTGTGTGTGTGTGTGTGTGTGTGTGTGTGTGTGTGTGTGTGTGAGTGTGTGTGGGCGTGCGTGCGTGCATGCATGTGCATGTACGTGTTTGCGCATGTGTGTGAGGGGGGGGGGGGGCGTGCGTGCGTGCATGCGTGTGCATGTACGTGTTTGCGTGTGTGTACGTGCGCGCGCGCATACATGTGCGTATATGCGTGCACGCGCGCGCGCGCGTTGTTTCGCGGGCTGTCTGCCTATGTTGACCTACTTGTGTAGGGTACAAACGCTTTTCATCGATTGGCCAACATTTAAAGTGCAAGTGCTGTCGGAGTGCAGAAAGGGGAAGCGACTGACATTACCGCACTAATTAGTCTAATAAAACAGAACTGGCGAGATCGACATGGATGCAGCCCTTGTGCAGAACTAAATTATAAGCCACGCAAGAGAGTTGTAAACTCCGACCTACTGGCTTTGTTTTTATTTTTCCTAATGAAACAGGCGTTTAGAACACAGTTTATCGCCCACTCCACCAGAAGGAATGTCGAGGTCTGTTTTTGGTGCAGTGATGCGCGCATCGGCCCTGTTCACACGATTCAGATAGAATTATCTATATCTGAGGATGGGCAAACGAAGGTAGAATTCATTTTCCGAAGCAGGACAGTCCTAACCAACAATGAACTTCGTTCAGTGAGGATGCTTCAGCAAAAGCCATAATTATCCTTTCCACCACACAGAGTTTCGCTTCTCTCACTCTTTATACTATCTGAGTAAAAAAAAAAAAAAAAGAGAGAGAAAGAAAAGCAAACGCCCAACACACACACACACACACACACACACACACACACACACACACACACACACACACACACACACACACACATCTACACACAAATAATAAAATTAAAATAATAATATAAAATTAAAATTAAAAAAAGAAGGAGAAGCAAACAAAAATAAAAACAACAAACAAACAAAAACAAGCCAACTAACAAAACACAAACCAATGAAAACTAGAAAAGAAGAAAAGACTATATATATATATGCCTAATTAAAGATGCCATGTCGGCGCCAGTACGTCACGTCAACCAGGCATACTTACACTGCCTAATTCATTCGATACGTGTCTTACTTCGCTGCACTTTACATCAGTATATTTCCCGAAGGTTGTTTTCTGGTCAGTGACCGAGGAAATGGTGTCTGCAGCGGCATTCTGCTGGGAAAAGTAACAAAATGGATCTGTCTGTGGCATGCATTGTGGGGTCGGAGATGACTGAGAACACATACAAGGGTAGGGTCGGAAAGGGTATAGGGTCGGAAAGGATATAGGGTCGGAAAGGCATGCAGGGGTCAGGGGATGACACAGAGTTCAAGACACGAGGTACATGTGTTAGGGATGACACGCAACTCGTGGCACAGAGTGTAGGAATCAGGGATGACAAAGAGTTCAAGACACGAGGTACATTTAGCAGGGATGACTTAGTTCATGACACAAAATGCTGGGGTCAGGAATGGCACAGTCCAGGACACAACATGCAGGGTCAGGGATGACACAGTTCAGGACACAGCATGCAGGGTCAGGGATGACACAGTTCAGGACACAACATACAGGGTCACGGATGACACAGTTCAGGACACAACATGCAGGGTCACGGATGACACAGTTCAGGACACAACATGCAGGGTCACGGATGACACAGTTCAGGACACAGCATGCAGTGGTCAGGGATGACACAGTCCAGGACACAACATGCAGGATCAGGAATGGCACAGTCCAGGACACAACATGCAGTGTCAGGAATTGCACAGTCCAGGACACAACATGCAGAGTCAAGGATGACACAGTCCAGGACACAGCACGCAGGGTCAGGGATGACAGTTCAGGACACAGCATGCAGGGTCAGGGATGACACAGTTCAGGACACAGCATGCACGGGTCAGGGATGACACAGTTCAGGACACATCATGCAGGGTCAGGGATGACACAGTCCAGGACACAACATGCAGGGTCAGGGATGACACAGTTCAGAACAGGGATCAGGGATGACACACAGTTTAAAACACAAAACCACGAGGATCAGAAAATACGCTAATTGCAGGGGCCAGAGTGACAAAGCAGGAGAGAGAGAGAGAGAGAGAGAGAGAGAGAGAGAGAGAGAGAGAGAGAGAGAGAGAGAGGATTTCTAAAGCGCCCATCTACCACACAAGGTGGCAGCACAGGGCGCTTTACAATAACAATAACCACACACACACACACACGCGACATACACACACACACACACACACACACACACACACCACACACACACACACACACACACACACACACACACAGCATCGAAACGAGGGGATGGGCAGTGATGTGAAAAACAGTTTAGAAATAATTATTAAACAGGTGCGTCTTGAGTGCGGCTTTGAAAGAGGAGGTAGAATCAGAGTGGCGGAGTGTTTGAGGCAAATTGTTCCAGACAGATGGGCCAGCATAAGAAAAAGATCTTTCACCAAATGTTTTTGTGTTTACACGGGGGTTGACAAAGGTTCGTGTGTCAGATGCAGATCATAACTGTCTTGCTGGAGTATAAGATTGAAGGAGATCGGACAGATACTCAGGGGCTGTTCCAGAGATGTAATTGAAACAGATAGTTGAAATTTTGTATTGAATGCGATGTGTTACTGGCAGCCAATGCAGAGTTTTAAGAATAGGATGGATGAGGTCAGATTTCTAAGCTTTACACACAAGCCTTGCTGCTGCATTCTGAACTTTTTGAAGTTTGTCTAGTAAGTACTGAGGGCAACCTGAAAGTAAAGAGTTACAGTAGTCTAAGCGAGAGAGGACAAGAGAGCATACAAGGGTTTGGGTTGCTTGAGTGGTGAGAAGGTGTCGTATGGAACTGATATGCCTGATTTGTATGTATGAGAGAGAGAGAGAGAGAGAGAGAGAGAGAGAGAGAGAGAGAGAGAGAGAGGACAGAGAGAGAGAAGAGAGACAGAGCAACAAGAGACAGAGACAGAGACAGAGAGAGAGACAGACAGACAGACAGACAGACAGAGTCAGGGAGAGAGTTAGAGAGAGAGAGACAGAGACAGACAGAGACAGAGACAGAGAGTCAGAGAGACAGAGAGACAGACAGACAGTCAGAAACGGAGACAGAGAGAAAAAGAGAGACCGACCGACAGACAGAGACAGTGAGAGACAGAGAGAGAAACAGAGAGAGAAACAGAGAGACAGAGACACAGAAAGACACAGACACAGACAGAGAGACACAGACACACACAGAGAGGTGTCGAGACTGGTATATGACGCAAAACCGAGTGCACGTGACACACGCCAGTACCGCCAATAATGAGGACACACTGAAGTGGCCAGTGCCCACTGAGGACGGCTGGCAGTTAGACCTACAGGCAGCCAGGTTATCTTCCCTGCGGCGCCACACTGCCCCACAACTCCCACCCCCTCCCCCTCCACCCCACCCCCCACCCCCAACCCCTCTCTGCGTGCACCGGCTGTCATATCCACTGAACCCCCACCGCACTGATGCACGCCAGACCCTCCCACAGGGCCAACGCCGACCTCGCTGCCGCCAGCGCCACCCGGTGTTGACCCTGGGGAGGCCGAAGCCAGCTAAGTGAAATGGAAGTGCTCCGTCTTGTGTTCTGGGCGCGTTCCGAACCTTGCATCACGTGCTGGGGAATTGGAGTTAGTGTGGGTTCAGTTTGTAGACCTCCGCCCCGTGGATCGACCACCACCGCCGCATGCATGCCTTTATAATTATTGCATGCGGTGCGTAGATCTACGTACCAGTTAGTTTGTCAGAAGTTTAGTTCGAGATCTCTTCCTTGAGGATCGATGCTGCGATAGAGAGAACTGCCAAGGCTTCTTGGTGCTTCTTGAAGACCTCTGACCATGGCTGCAGGCCTAATTAGTGCAATACAGAGATCTGCTAAGGTCTCTTGGTCTGCCTACGAATACAGGCCTAACTGCTGCAATACGGATATAGCATAGCATAGGCCTCTTGCGTGCTTCTTGTAGACCTCTGTCTGTACGGATGCAGGCCTACTTGCTGCAGTACAGAGGTCTGCTAAGGCCTCTTGGTCTGCATACGGATGCAGGCCTACTTGCTGCAGTACTGAGGTCTGCTAAGGCCTCTTGGTCTGCATACGGATGCAGGCCTAATTGCTGTTAATGTAGAGATCTGCTAAGGCCTCTTGGTCTGCATACGGATGCAGGCCTAATTGCTGTTAATGTAGAGATCTGCTAAGGCCTCTTGGTCTGCATACGGATGCAGGCCTAATTGCTGTTAATGTAGAGATCTGCTAAGGCCTCTTGGTCTGCATACGGATGCAGGCCTAATTGCTGTTAATGTAGAGATCTGCTAAGGCCTCTTGGTCTGCATACGGATGCAGGCCTAATTGCTGTTAATGTAGAGATCTGCTAAGGCCTCTTGGTCTGCATACGGATGCAGGCCTAATTGCTGTTAATGTAGAGATCTGCTAAGGCCTCTTGGTCTGCATACGGATGCAGGCCTAATTGCTGTTAATGTAGAGATCTGCTAAGGCCTCTTGGTCTGCATTATTGTAGAGATCTGCTAAGGCCTCTTGGTCTGCATTATTGTAGAGATCTGCTAAGGCCTCTTGGTCTGCATACGGATGCAGGCCTAATTGCTGTTAATGTACAGATCTGCTAAGGTCTACTGGGTGCTTCTTGTAGACCTCTGCCTATGCGGAGTCAGTGCAGGCCTACTTGCTGCAATACTGAGATCTACCATGGCCTCTTAAGACTTGCTTTCTATTTATAGACCTCTGCCCAGCGGGTACGGACCTAACTGCTGCAACACACAGACCTACTGGTGCAGCTACTGGTACTGGGTGCTGCTTGTAGACCTCTGCCTACCGATGCAGGCCTACTTCCTGCAACAAGGCCTCTTAAGATCCAAACACATAAAAGGTTGAAAAGAACGCTATTTATTAGAACAAAAACACAAGCTGCAAATTTTCGGGGTAATCCCCTTTATCAAGCTACAAAACGACACTTAAACAACAGTTAAGCGGCGAAAAACGATGAAAAATGAGATGAGAAGCGAAATAACTTACCTTTTTTGTTCTTTTGTTTTTGGTTGAGCTTTGTTGTTTTCCTGTCCAGTGCTTGGAAGAATGTTGGCACGACAATGACGTGTAATAAATGTAACATAGTTCAACCAAAAAAGATTTTTAAAAATCGCTTTTCATCTCATTTTTTTTTTTACATCGTTTTTCACCGTTTAACTGTTGTTTAAGTGTCGCTTTGTAGCTCAACAAAGGGGATTACCCTGAAAATATGCAGATTGTGTTTTTGTCCTAATAAATAGCATTCTTTTGAACCTTTTATGTGTTTGGATCTTGTTCTAGAACGATGGCAGTCATTCTCGTTTCAGATTTAGTTTTAAGGCCTCTTAAGACTCGCCTTTTAAGACTTGACTTTAATTTATAGACCTCTGCCTAGCACACAGATCTGCTAGTGTTCCTTTAATTCAGCTTGTAGACCACTGCCTACGGATGCAGGTCTAATTGCGGCAATACAGAGATCTAGCTGCCACAGCCTCTTAAGACTTGATTTTTATTTATTAGACCTCTGCCTAGCGGTTACAGGCCTTATTGCTGCATGCAATACACAGCTGTGCTAGTGTCCCTTGAGTGAAGATTGTAGACCCCTGCCTACGGATGCAGGCCTATATATTGGGCGATTCAGGCGGGGTTGTTAACTCCCTTGACTTTTGCCCGGCATCGCTTAAGTCCCTTGGATGCTTTTACTTCTGGTGCGTACTTTCTTCACAATGGAAGGTGGTGACAGTGAATTTGCGAATTTTACACTGCCAACTTTAAAGGCATTTTTGGAGGCCCGTAGTCATAATGTGTCTGGCAATAAGTAATAACTTGTTGCTCGTGCTATAGGATGCCCCAAAACGCATTTTTTTCTACGAACTCGCGATCTTCTGGTCAGCCACAAAACGACGCAAAGACACTTTTTCCCCCCACCCTCCATCCCCTTTCCACGGTAATTTTTGCAACTGCAACAGTATTGGCATCTGTAGTGCTTCACGATTCTAGGTTCAACTTCCACTGTTATACACAGCGTGAAGCAACGCCTACACAGAAATAGGCCCGGTAGTGCGCTGCGACCTCTTGCGACTTCTTGCGCTTAAGATTACAAAGCGCATTCACTCTAGTAAACCAGCTTCGCTGAATCGCCCAATATATACTTGCTGCAATAATACAGAGATCTGTGAGCCGATTTGGCCTAGCGGTAAGGCGTTAGGCTGGTAAGCGGAGGGACCTCGGTTCGAATCCGCTTCGGCTCTCCTTTCTCTTCAAAAGTTGTGGTCTGAGGACACTGTCTTGTCACTTTGTCCCTCACTATTAATGAAACATTAAAATGGCTCTCATCGATGCACCTTAATGCAGAAATCATTCTGGTGGTGACATTGTAGCGACAGGTATATAATCTCCCTCCCCTCACCCCCCCGCCCCCCCACCTCCATACCCCCTTCCCCCCGTCCTTAAAAAGCCTTATGGTTTCTGTGGACGTTAAGCAGCGTGTTTACTTACAGAGATCTGCTAAGGCCTCTATAACGACTTGTTTCAGTTGATATTTTATAAGTATAGACATTTGCCTTAGCGGCAATGGGCCTTGTTGTTGCAATACATATACTTACTAGCGCCTCTTGGGTGCAGCCTGTAAACCTGTGTCGATGGATGCAGACCTCGGGCCCATAATTGTATGTTTGGGGAGCAAATAGCCTCCTTAAGCGCGTTTATCTTCTAAACGGTGACGACACTGAGAAGAAAAAGAAGAGAGAGAGAGAGAGAGAGAGAGAGAGAGAGAGAGAGAGAGAGAGAGAGAGAGAGAGAGAGAGAGAGAGAGAGAAGAAGAAGAAGAAGAAGAAGAAGAAGAAGAAGAAGAGAGAGAGAGAGAGAGAGAGAGAGAGAGAGAGAGAGAGAGAGAGAGAGAGAGAGAGAGAGAGAGGCATTTGTGCTGCGTAAATAGGGCTATTCGGCCGGCATAATCGCGTTTAAAGTTATAGACTCATTTTTCTACATTTAGCAGCCTCAATGCCGTAAAAAAATGGCGTCTTCGGGGTGCTGCCTTTACAAACTGAGGCTATTTATTATTGAGGAGAAAATAAACCCTTGTACGTACTGACGCTGTCCCACGTACCACTGACTGACGACCACAACAATAATAATAATAATGTACATTTATCATGCGCTCATCAACGCCCTGAGCGCTCATATGATACATATTAACCTAAATATGATATTCTATACACATGTAGAACACAGTCCTACCAAAACAATTTACATAAAATATTACACGGAAACACACACACACACACACACACACACACACACACACACACACACACACACACACACACACACACGCACGCACACACACACACACACACACACTCACTCACACACACACACATGACTGTAGCAGAAACTGATATTAAGCAATTTGAATCCATGCATCAAAGCACATCATAATCAACACAAATGACGCAATATATCAACTTTGGATCTTAAGAGTTTAGCATCAATAGATCTTTGCGGCTTCGGTTCTGATTGAAATACACAGATCTACTGCAATACAGAGCTTATTGGGTTCAGTGTGTTTTATAGACCTCCCCAGGTCTTGCTGTGATATATACGCAAAGATGATCTGTAATAGCGTCTAGAGTTCATTTTGAAGACAACCGCGCAAACCCCAGTGTTTGGCTTGAAGACATATGTGTGTGTGCGTGCGTGCGTGCGTGTGTTTGTGTGTGTGCGTGCGTGCGTGCGTGCGTGTGTGTGTGTGTGTGCTCGTTCGTATATATGCACGTGCATCAGTGTGCGTGCGTGTGTGTACGGTGTGTGTGTGTGTGTGTGTCTGTCTGTCTGCCTGTATGTCTGTGTCTGCGTAGGGACGGAGGAGAGACGATGAACAGAAGGCAAACCCAACCAACCTCCACGAGAAACACGAAGGAGCTGCTCCATCCGTCTTGCAGCTCAGAGGAATGACGCGGGCTTTTCGTAAACTAGCTTGACTTTATCTCCCGGGTATTAACCCTTTTCTCACCACAGAAGCAATGCTGCTTGCGCAACTCCTCCAAAGAGTAGGATCGCCGGCAGAGAGATTCCGACGAAGCAAAGATGTTCATGCGGTTGTTTCATATTAGCGTATCCAGAACATGCGTGAAAAGTTCTGACTTCGTGACAGCAGGATGGGACTTCATTGTTAATGCTATAGGCTCTTCGCTCGCATGCCTTCGAAATATAGATCCAAACACATAAAAGATTCAAAAGAACGCTTATTTATTATGACATAGACAACACGATGCAAATTTGCAGGGATATCCCCTTCTTCGGGCCACAAAACGACACTTAAACAACAGTGAAACAGTGTTTGGGTCTTATTTTAGAACGCTAGCAGTCATTCTTGTTTCAGACTTTTTTTTTCTCTTCGAAATATAGGTGGCAAGTGGAAATGTCCCCCGACAAAAATCGAACAAAACTTTGTCAATGACGTCATAATTATGAGGTTATAAGCGGTAAGGAAAGGGTTAAGCGAGGTCTTTGTAAAACAGATTACTGCTTCTGCGTTTCTCTTTTCATGGAGGTAGCTACATGTAATTGATACACTTTTTCTTCTTCTTCTTTTTTTTCGGAGACGAATTGTGTATGTGACCATTTTAAGTTCCCCTGCCACTTTGGGCAGCCATAATTCTATAGTTCTCGATGGTTAACATAGCTAACGTGTGCTGCAGTTTCGTGTGTCCAAATATTTTCGTGTGTCCAAGCCAGTGTTTGGGGATTTTTAACGTGCGCACATAACTATGTTGATGTATACGATTGCACATGGGAGCTGTTTGCGTGGACACCGTAAGAAGGTCTGCACTGAAAGTTGGCTCTGGGAGACAAAACCCCTTGGGGAATCGAACCTTCACGCGTCAGGAGTGTGCCTGGATGCTTGTAGGTCTGACGCTCGACGTTCTACCGACCACGCTGTCCTGCCCCGACCGTCTCTAGTCCCGACGGAAGTGACGTTGAGGAAGATCCAAACACATGAAAGGTTCAAAAGAGCGCTATTTATTAGACAGAGCTTAGTTTTGTCTTAATAAATAGTGTTTTTTTGTTGTGTTTTTTGTTTCTAAACCCTTCGTGTGTTAGGATTTTTGTTTTGTTTGTTTGATTGTTTTATTTTTTTTAGAACGTTAGCAGTCATTTTTGTTTGTGATAAAAAGAAAGAAAGAAAAAAAAAAAGCGTTTTGACCATGCACACACTCACATGCACACACTCACATGCACACACACACACACACACACACACACACACACACACACACACACACACACACACACACACACACACACACATCTCTCTCCCTCCATCCCCCTCTTTCTCTCTGCCCCCCTCCCCCATCCCCACCCTCCTTCTTTTCTATCGCTCTTCTCTTTTGATTTCTTCTTGTGTTATCTATCACAGGGTGCATAATTATGCCATCTCTCTCTCTCTCTCTCTCTCTCTCTCTCTCTCTCTCTCTCTCTCTCTCTCTCTCTCTCTCTCTTCCCCCACGAGTCCATGTCTATCGAGGCGTGGTTCAAAAAACAAAACAAAACAGTTTTTAAAAAGTTTAAAGGGACGATCGATCACCGCATTTGTTACCTGACACCAGACTCGAACCGTTTTTAACATGCGAATAAGGGTGTGGGTCTGATGAGGTGACGTCGCTCCCACTGGAACACAATGCTGCACGTGCACACACACACACACACACACACACACACACACACACACACACACACACACACACACACACACACACACACACAAAGAAGAAGAAGAAGAAGAAAAAAGAAAAAAAGTATATTTAAAAAAAACGCTGCCGGTATAATAGAAGCACGAGCGGCGTATAACTGGATCCTTTATTATTAGTACCCGCTGTAACAGGCGAGCTGACGTTGGCCTTACTGGCAGTGCCCCGATACGTGACAGATCTTTACACGACTCTACGGCTGTAGTCAAGATCATGGAAAAGGACTAGCGGTTTCTGGTTTCTAACTGAAAACAACACCGACAGGCACTAGTATATAAACAAACAAAAAACTAAAAATATATATAAAAAACAACAACTACCGAACATCGATCGAGAATATACAAGTGTCAAGAGTTCGTGATATTTAACGCCACGCCAAGCCAGCCAGAAAGGGCGACACCATTGTGAAGCACGCGTCACTAAAGCACAATTTCAATTCAGTGCAGTTCAAGGTGGTGTCTGTTTCTCTCGGAAAAGCCTATAATAAAATGCGCTTCACTCCGTCTGAGAAGTTTTCCCAACTTTACCATTGAAACAGTAATCCAAGCACAAGAAAGGTTCAAAATAGCGCTGTTTATTAGGAAAATTATTAGGATTTATTAGAAGGCTAGCAGTCATTCTTGTTTCAGTTCTTTACCAACAACAACAACAACAACAATAATAATAATAATCCTCATCATCATCATAATGTGCATTTATCATGCGCTCATGAACGCCCTGAGCGCTCACATCATACATATTAACCTAAATACAATGTTCTATGCACACGCATAGGACAGTCCTACCAAAACTATTTACACAAGGCATTATATGCACGCACACACACACACACACACACACACACACACACACACACACACACACACACACACACACACACACACACACACACACACACACACACTCACAACACACACACACACACACACACACACACACACACACACACACACACACACACACACACACACACACACACACACACACACACACACACACACACACACACACACACACACACACACACACACACACACACACACACACACACACACACACACACACACACACACACACACACACACACACACACACACACACACACACACACACAATGAAACAATTCCCATGTTCATTCGTTTGACGATGACTTTTTTAATCACAAATAAGAGGCGAAACAATTGATCCACTCTATATCACAGATAAATGTCGTATACACTGTTATGACATACATCAATTCATGTTTGAAGAGGAGTTGAACAAAATAAAGATGAATGGACCGGAAAAGCAGAAATCAGAAGGACGGATTTCCAGACAGCAAGGGAACCAAGCAAAGCCTTATTCTGATCTACTCCGGAGGAAAAACTTTTTAGACATTTTTGATGTTTTTGTTTCGTTTTTCTGTATATATATATTCCCCATTGGAATAAAAGTAACACCTTGCCAACGAAAAACAAAAAACTAAAAAAAGTATGTACCTCTCGTGGAGTTTGTGTACCTTGTCACTGTATTTACACGCGTGCCAGGGGTGAGTTACCGTAGACGACTCAGGTCTTTGTTGTTGTAGCTGTGTTACGTATTTCGAGCGCTAATTAACTCCCTTGTGTGTTGATCTACTCCGAGCTTGAAAAAGAAAACCTGCCTTCTTCTTCTTCCTCCTCTTCTTCTCTGCCCGGCGTTCGCGGCTTCATGGACATTCGGGTTCTGGTGATGAATGCTGACGTCTTTTTCATCTCTCGTCTGTAACCAATGAGCGATGTCATCGATCGTCAGCGGAGTTGTAGTTGGTCACACGTGTTGTAACTTCGCAGGAGGTGTCGTCTTGTAAAAAACAAAAAACAAAAACAAAAAAAACAACAACACAAAAACACAAAAACTGACGATCATCTTGTAGCCTGCAATTACCCAAACACAGAAAAGGTTCAAAAGAACGCTTATTTATTATGACACAGACGCACAATCTACAAATGTTTGGGGTAATCCCCTTTGTCGAGCTACAAAACGATACTTAAACAACAGTTAAACGGCTGAAAACGATGAAAAATGAGATGAGATGCGAAATAACTTATCTTTTTTGAGTTGACATTGAAAGGCCAACATTCTTCCAAGCACTGGACAGGAAAACAACAGCTCAACCCCCAAAAATAAGTTATTTCACTTCTCATCTCATTTTTCATCGTTTTTCACCGCTTAGCTGTTGTTTAAGTGTCGTTTTGCAGCTTGACAAAGGGGATTACCCCGAAAATTTGCAGATTGTGTTTTTGCCCTAATAAATAGCGTTCTTTTCAACCTTTTATGTGTTTCATCTTAAGAGGCCTTGTTGCAGGAGGTAGGCCTGCACCGGTAGGCAGAGGTCTACAAGCTGCACCCAATACAAGCTAAACAAACGACAAAACAACACTTAAACAACAGTTAAACGCTGAACAACGACGAAAAATGAGATGAGCTTTGTTGGTGTTGCTGTTGTTGTTGTTGTTTTTGTTGTAGTTGTTATTGTTGTTGTTGTTTTGTCCATTACTTAGTATAGAAGTGTTATCACCCGAGTCTCCTGCTTCTTCTTCTTCTTCTTCTTTTTCTTCAGGGGCTTCTTATGTTAGTTCGTTGGTTCAGTGTTGCTTAACGTCCACAGAGACCGTACGGACTATTAGGGACTTTTACACAGCCCCTGAGCTCTCTCCACCACCCTCGTCACCACGGCGCTTAAATTTATACTCCGTGCTTCAGCAGTGGTCATAAACATTAAAACGGCCCTCATCGCTGCCCATCTTAATGTAAGAATCATTCTGGTGGTGACAGTGTAGCTATAGGTATATAATCTCCCTCTCCCCCCACCTCCATACCCCATTCCCCCCTTTATCCCCGTCCCTAATAAGTCTTATGGTTTCTGTGGACGTTAAGCATCATGTTTGCTTACTTACTTACACTGGTCATGCACACAAGACAGCGCACTCCAAGGGTTCAGCTCAAGCAGGATAACTGTGGTGAAACAAAGCAAAAAGGCCATACGGTCTTAAACCCCTGCCAGGTGAATGAAACGCTTCCGTCGTGTAGCTTATAAAGATTATTGTACCGCTCAACGTCAATTATTTTGTCATTGTGTGGAGAGGTATACGAGTTTATAATAATAATAAAAGTATTTATAAAGCGCAAAATTGTGTCCATAGAGAATATTCTAAGAGCATGCACGCGGGCGCACGCACGCACACACACACACACACACACACACACACACACACACACACACACACACACACACACACACACACACACACACACACACACACACACACACACATAGAAGCACCCGCACACGCGAGCATACTGACTATACAAAACTTAAATTGCACACAACTTAAAACGGACAGCAAACAGAGAATTGAGACGGATGTTTATATACCGTGTGTTCGCTGCGTGAGCCAATAAACAGATCCAGACCTCTCGCTTTTATCAGACAGCTCTGCCCACTTAGACAAGCGGAACAAACAACATAACGAGTGTTCGAGCTCGCGCTTCCAAGGCGCCTAATGGATCATTGTTTTCTAAATCAACACGAGCACGTGCTTTCACTGTTTACTGATTACAATGGTGATTGACCAACCCGCGGGCTTGTCTCTAAAGGAGGTGTGTTCTTACGCAGGCGCTGATTGGCTACAGCTCATCCGTCAGTCAGAGGGCGGTTGCTTGACCAACCCACGGACTTGTCTATAAATAGGGTGTTTTATTACGCTGGCGCTGATTGGCTACAGCTCATCCGCCAGTCAGAGGGCGGTTGCTTGATCAACCCGGAGGATTGTCTATAAAGAGGGTGTGTTCTTACGATAGCGCTGATTGGCTGCAGCTCATCCGTCAGTCAGAGGGCGGTTGTTTGACCAACCCGCGGGCTTGTCTGTAAAGGAGGTGTGTTCTTACGCAGGCACTGATTGGCTACAGCTCATCCATCCGTCAGAGGCCGTTTAGAGGTTAGTTGTGCAAAATGGTGTCCTCGCTACGGTGTTTACAGTCAAAATATTCCATCCAGCACAGTGTGCATCTGGTCAGCTTTTCTCCTCTTTGACAGTGTCATATGCAACTTCAATATTTTGAAAACTCTGACATTTTTAGAGCATGCTGGGATATTTTGGTTGTTTCCATAAGCCACCAAACTCTGACGTGGGCTACAGGATTTTTATCTAGCGAAAGTGATCGGTGGGTTCGCATGCGTAAGTACACGGGGGACCTCAGTTTTTAGTCTCATCCGAGAGGCCCTTTCGCAGAGTCTGCACAGAATTTGACTCCGGAGAAGCATCGGGGCTGGCGCAAAGCCCAGCACGTACCGGTTATCTATCCATGGGGTGGTGACCACGCTCGGTCGTGCTTCACTTGGCTTTCGAAAGAGAGTGCTCTCGCTCTGAGCCATCGACTCTGCTCTCTCTGGTTACGTGGCGTGGTGCCTTATTCCTGTTTCGTGAAGAGGGCCAGTGTTTCTTTTTCATTGCAAAGAAACACAGAAAAGAAAAGCTGCCAGGTCGCAACTCCAAGCCTCCAAAGAAACACACACACACACACACACACACACACACACACACACACACACACACACACACACACACACACACGCACACTCTTCTCTCTCACACACACACACACACACACACACACACACACACACACACACACACACACACACACACACACACACTCTCTCTCTCTCTCTCTCTCTCTCTCTCTCTCTCTCTCTCTCTCTCTCTC
>JABMCL010003079.1:402500-412500 GCA_018857735.1 Alviniconcha marisindica | reverse complement strand
GAAAGCAAACGAATGAGAGATCCAGTGGGAGGGACTGACAGTGGGGTGAACAAAACTGACTGCCCGCCGCCCCCCCCCCCCCCCCCCCCCCCCCCCCCCCCCCCAAAAAAAAAAAGGAAAGAAAGAAAGAAAGAAAGAAATCCTCAAGGAATACAAACAAGGGCCATATATTAAGGGTCAGTGAAGTAGAAGAAAACCTCAAGGACCCCTTCCTTGAGGTCTTCTTCTACTTCACTGACCCTTGATATCTGGGAAAGGTGGGGGGGGGGGGGGGGGGAGGAGAGGAGAGGAAAAGGAGCAAAACATCTCCATCTCTCTCTCTCTCTTGTGACTGTGAAAATGTTGACAGCTGGCTAAACTGACTGTAAGTGTAACTTGTGCTGACTGCACTGATTACACTTACCATCACCATGTTGACTGTAGTGACTGAAAATGTTGACGGGTGATGACAGCTGGCCACACTGACTGTAAGTGTAACTTGTGCTGATCGCACTTACTGTGTTATTCTGTGCCGATCCTCTTGACTAGAACCGTAATGTTTTGGCTGTGCTGACTGTACAGTCTTGGCAGTTAGCGTGTTGACTGTGCTGATTGTACTGACTGTTTTGGCAGTTATTGTGCTGATTGTACTGACTGTTTTGGCAGTTATTGTGTTGACTGTGCTGATTGTACTGACTGTTTTTGGCAGTTACTGTGTTGACTGTGCTGATTGTACTGACTGTTTTGGCAGTTACTGTGTTGACTGTGCTGATTGTACTTTGGACTGTTTTTGGTTTCAGTTACTGTGTTGACTGTGCTGATTGTACTGACTGTTTTGGCAGTTACTGTGTTGACTGTGCTGATTGTACTGACTGTTTTGGCAGTTACTGTGTTGACTGTGCTGACTGTACAGTTTTGGCAGTTACTGTGTTGACTGTGCTGATTGTACTGACTAATCACTTAGCTTGTAGACTCATGTATTGATTGCACTGAGTGTTTTGAGTTGCTGACTGTATTGCATTGATTATACTTATTGTGCTGACTGTATTGGCTGCAAGTGTGTTGACTGGTATTGACTGCAGTTCTGGCTGCATTGACTGTAACTGGTGTCGACTGCAGTTCTGGCTGCATTGACTGTAACTGGTGTCGACTGCAGTTCTGGCTGCATTGACTGTAACTGGTGTCGACTGCAGTTCTGGCTGCATTGACTGTAACTGGTATTGACTGCAGTTCTGGCTGCATTGACTATAACTGGTGTTGACTGCAGTTATGGCTGCATTTGCTGTAATTGGTGTTGATTGCACTGACCATGCTGACTGGATTAACTGTGTTGACTGTAATTGTGTACCTCTGCTGGCTGTTTGAACTGTACCGACAAGAACCATACTGTGCGGACTGTGTTGATGGCACTGATTGTCCTTATATTTGCTGACTGTACTGACTGCGTTGAGAGCACTGACTGTCCTTATTTTGCTGACTGTATAGACTGTTGATGTCACTGATTGTACTTATTTTGCTGACTGTATTGTGTTGATGACACTGATTGTACTTATTTTGCTGACTGTGTTGATGGCACTGGTTGTCCTTATTTTGCTAATTGTCTTTGGCACTGATTATCCTGTTTTGCTGATTGTACTGTGTTGATGGCACTGGTTGTCCTTATTTTGCTGACTGTATTGTCTGTTGATGGCACTGATCATACTTATTTTGCTGACTGTATTGACTGTTGATGTCACTGATTATCCTTATTTTGCTGACTGTGTTGATGGCACTGATTTTGCTGACTGTATTGACTGTGTGCTGACTATAGTCTTGAATTCTGACTGTAGTGACAGTCACTGCATGTTTACTGTTTTGATGTCCATGCTGTTTGTGTTACTGTGCCAACTACAACTGTACTGTTTTGACTGGGCTGATGGCAATAACTGTGTTGACAGTAACTGTGCTGACTGTATTGGTGGTGTGCATTGCATCCACTGAACTGTGACTGTAGTGACTATGCTGATTGAAGTAATTGTACTGACTGCCACTGAGCTGTGACAATGCTGTGACAATGCTGACCGCACAAACACACCAGTCATATCAGGGTAAAACACAAGTACAAGTCTGATCCATGGCTCAAAAACACTCAACACTTTTATATTAATTCCCACAGGCAACAGCTTACATTAGTACAAGGTCAACACCAAGCCCATCAGCTTACATTAGTACAAGGTCCACACCAAGCCCATCAGCTTACAAGCAATAGGAAATTCACTGTCACAATATACACACATTAGACACAGTTCCACCTGTAAACATCTTTCACCAGTTGTCCATGAATGATTTGAAGCTTATAATAATTTCTGTGGGCTCCCAGCATAGGAATCAGCATAGATCACTCGTGACAAAGAAGAGGATCTTATTCATTCAATTCTGCAGGTCCACATGCGAAACTGCATTAGCCAATATATATGCACTATAGCTAAACAGGATTTGGAGAAGGGGGAAAAAATGGAATGAATCAAGGTGGTAGAAAATAGTAATGACAAATCTTCAACAGCAGGCAAAGCAGTCAAGGCTATATTCTAACCTACTCCAAGCTTACAAGGGAGTAGCTTTAATAGTTCTGGGTTCTCAGCAAATGGGAAGACAATTTTTGCACCCTAGGGCTGTGCTAACTGTCATAACTGTGATGGTGCTGACCGTATTAAGCATAACAATGCTGACTGTATAAAAAGTACACTGACTGTGACTCTATATGCTGACTGTATCTAGTGTAAACGTGTTCATTGTGACTGTGTTGACAGTGCTGAATGCACTAACTCAATGCCAACTGTACTAAGTGCCACTCTGCCGACTGTGATTATATTATGCTGACTGTATCCAGCGTAATTGTGTTCATTGTGACAGCAATGACAGTGCTGAATGCACCAACTCAGTGCCGACTGTACTGAGTGCCACTCAGCTGACTGTGATTCTATATGATGACTGTATCCAGTGTAATCATGTTCACTGTGACTGGGTTGACAGTGCTGAATGCACCAACTCAGTGCCGACTGTACTGAGTGCCACTCAGCTGATTGTGATTCTATATGATGACTGTATCCAGTGTAAACATGTTCACTGTGACTGGGTTGACAGTGCTGAATGCACTAACTCAGTGCTGACTGTACTGAGTGCCACTCTGCTGACTGTGGCTATATTATGCTCACTGCAATATCTGCGTTGATAGTGATAGTTGTGACTGTAACTGATGACACTAGCAGTATTGAGCATAGTTGTGTTGTCAGCATAAAAAAGGTGTACCTCAACCACGCTGACTGTACTGTGTCACAGTGCTGCACGTCGACTGTACTGTGTCCCAGTGCTGACTGTGACTATGCTGACTGTGCTAACAGCATGGAGGGTAGGCTAATTGTCTGACTTTAGTTGTAACTGTGCTGGCTGCACGTTATAGCTGCCTGACTCTACTGCTGTTTCCACACATGGCAGAACTCTACTGTTGTTTGCACATATGGCGGAATTCTACTGCTGTTTCCACACATGGCAGAATTCTACTGTTGTTTGCACATATGGCAGAACTCTACTGTTGTTTGCACACATGGCAGAATTCTACTGCTGTTTGCACACAGGGCAGAATTCTACTGTTGTTTCCACACATGGCAGAATTCTACTGTTGTTTACACACATGGCAGAATTCTACTGCTGTTTCCACACATGGCAGAATTCTACTGTTGTTTTCCACATGGCAGAATTTTACTGTTGTTTGCACACATGGCAGAATTCTACTGTGTTTCCACACATGGCAGAATTCTACTGTTGTTTCACACATGGCAGAATTCTACTGTTGTTTCCACACATGGCAGAATTCTACTGTTGTTTCCACACATGGCAGAATCTACTGTTGTTTCACACATGGCAGAATTCTACTGCTGTTTCCACACATGGCAGAATTCTACTGTTGTTTACACACATGGCAGAATTCTACTGTTGTTTACACACATGGCAGAATTCTACTGCTGTTTCCACACATGGCAGAATTCTACTGTTGTTTTCACACATGGCAGAATTTTACTGTTGTTTCCACACATGGCAGAATTCTACTGCTGTTTCCACACATGGCAGATTTCTACTGTTGTTTCCACACATGGCAGAACTCTACTGCTGTTTCCACACATGGCAGAATTCTACTGTTGTTTCCACACATGGCAGAATTCTACTGTTGTTTCCACACATGGCAGAATTCTACTGTTGTTTCCACACATGGCAGAATTCTACTGTTGTTTCCACACATGGCAGAATTCTACTGTTGTTTCCACACATGGCAGAATTCTACTGTTGTTTGCACACATGGCAGAACTCTACTGTTGTTTGCACACATGGCAGACACTGTCTGTGCTGACAGGTAGTAAGTACAACATCACCAAAGTGTGTATAAAAATGTGCAAACATTTGCATATAAAAACACAAACACTGTGACAAGAAATATCAACTGCCAAACATTGTGACAGAAACCTAAAAATGTGTCCAATGTTATGACATGACAACAAGATGTATAAAAGTATCAAACTTTGTGACATAAAAGTGTCAAAAATTGTGACATAAAATAGGTTTGTGGCATGAAAGGCAAAAAGGTAACAAGCATTTTGAAATAAAAGACAAGAGTGTCAAAAGTCAAGACTTTAATATAAATTATGATGTCAAGGAACAAAATAATGTCAAAGACTCAGCAAGAAAAGAAAAAAAAACTTTTTGACATAAAAAAGCATTGAAGATTGAGACTTATAAAATGTGTCAAAAGCGCTTTAAGAAGTGCCATAAAAAAGGCAAATAGTGTTATTCTGACACAAAAAGTTTTTGTCAAACACTGTGAAATCTGAGATAAAAATACAAAACCTGCACATTGCACACACCCTGTCAGATATGGACAGCATCCTTTCACACAGATATCCATCTATCTAAATAGATATGTAGATATCAGATCATGTGCGAATAAAACCATTAAACATTGCTGGCTGATTGAAACACAAGTTCAAACAAATGACCATATTACGTATGTAGATATATCCATGAGACAGGCATATATAATGGAAGCCACCCCCCCCCCACCCCCCACCCCCTCCAAAAAACAAACAACCCCACCCATCTGCAACATACATACATTTCAGCACACCAAGAACAATTTTCATAATCCCTTGAGACCAGGTGGCCTTGCCATGACAATAACCATACTGTTAATAACAGTATATTAACTGACTAATGGAGGACTGAGTCAAGCTAGCATATATAATGAGTGAACATTGCTAAGACCCATAACCGAGTGTCTCTGTCTTTCAGCAACACACAGACAGGCACATAATTATTATTCACTCTACTCTTACTTCAAAACAAAGGCACATAAATACCCAACTTATTTTTCAGAAGCACACAGAGAAACTCACAATGATTCATCATCATCCTCAGAAACACAGCACAGGCACATAACAATTAATTCACATAACAATGCACACCAACTGACAAAAGTCAGATCTATAAACAACAAAATCATAAAAAAGTTGAGTTTTTCTTTCTTTTTGATTTCTTTTATATTGGTGAGTACAGCTACTCTTCTTCTTTTTGTCTCCTTCTTCTGTTGTTTTTTTCCTTTTCATTCTGGTATTTTCACCTGGAGTCATTCACTTTTTTCCCATCAGTATGTGTATAAAAGCCAGTAGGAAAAAAGAAAAAAGAAAAAAAGGCAACAACACTGGGATAACATGGGATCAACTGGAGAAGTAGGCTAAAAACATCCATGAACCTGATGAACATGATAAAAGCATTTTGAAAAATCAAGATTTAAAACAAAACAAAAATAAACGGCATGATATGCCCTGACCATTCAAAACGTCTACAACATGACTGCCTAAAAAATAAAAATAAAAATAACAGGAGAACATTAAGACTCCTTTTAATGCCCAAAGACTATCTGCAGAGTTTGAAAGGTGGTTAAACGCTGTTGAGCAAAGTGTTCAACCTCGCAGTTTGTGGAAACAGGCTAAATGTGACCAGCTGATCAGGAAAAGCATTTTTTTGCAATGCTGCCTACACTGCATAAAAGTACACGCTCTGTTCATGTTCAAAGCAAACATAATTTCAAAATATTTTAGCAGCACATCATGCCATTTAGAAAGAATTCTTCAGCAGGTCTTGTGTGCCAAGTACTGAGTCTGTTTATAACTCCTGTCAGTCTTAATCAGGCTTAATACTGTAACAGCAAGAAGCTCAGCCTGATGACTTCCGGTTCAGTTCAGTTCAGTTCAAGATGGTATATAGAGCCCATATGCGTTCCACCCCGTCTCTCAGAAATTTCCCCAACGTTGCCTTTGAAACAGTTCCAGTGTGCGTCTGACTGACGATGATGATGACCTTGTCCTTTCAAGGAAGATTGCAATGACTTCCAAGTCTAACAAAATTACTAGATGACTTGCAATGACTTCCAAGTCTAACAAAATTACTAGATGATTCGCAATGACTTCCAAGCCTAACAAAATTACTAGATGACTGGCAATGACATCCAATTTTAAAACAAAATTACTAGATGACTCAATGACTTCCAAGCCTAACAAAATTACTAGATGACTTGCAATGACTTCCAAGTCTAACAAAATTACTAGATGACTTGCAATGACTTCCAAGCCTAACAAAATTACTAGATGACATGCAATGACTTCCAAGTCTAACAAAATTACTATATGACAAGCAATGACTTCCAAATCTAACAACATTACTAGATGACTTGCAATGACTTCCAAGTCCAACAAAATTGCTAGATGACTTGCAATGCCTTCCAAGTCTAACAAAATTACTAGACGACTTGCAATGACTTCCAAGTCTAACAAAATTACTAGATGACTTGCAATGACTTCCAAATCTAACAAAATTACTAAAGACCTAATTGTAACAGCAACGATAAAGACTTGCAACTGTAAAACAAATTACTAACAGAAAGACTAATAACTCTAACATATATACATGAACACAAAGAATAGAATGAGCATCAAAGTTGTGGGCAATTGATGATACACTAGGACTTACATCCCATCAACAGTGTATGCAGCGCAGAGTCAATGAAAAGTGCACAGGTTATGAAAAGTGCTTTAAAAAATATATATATATATACATATAAAATAAAAAGGGGGATTGGGGGGAGGGGGGGCACCCACATCTGCTTTGGCTAAGAAAAAAACATGTCCACAGTGTCTTCATTGCTTTTTTGTTTTCTTCTTTTGCATATTTTTCTTTTTTTCTTTCTCCCAATCCAAAATGGCAAAAGCGCGTTTTGTAAAAATCTCAGATCATTTGAAACAGACTCAAGCAAAAACCAAAACAACAATAATAACAGTGGGGAATGGACACAATTTTGAACACCTAAATACAGGCAGACATCATATCCACATTAAAGCAGCAATATTACTCCAGCAAAAATACAGAAGGATGACAAACACATTTAACTTCAATGTCCAAGTCAGCCAAGAACATATGAAACCAAAAAAGGCAGAAATACAAATATGCATTATACACCATAAACTGGAATCAAGCTCCACATCAATGAATAAATCCCCTTAAGCCGAAAGAACACAGGTACTGCACAGCAGCACACAGAAAATGAATGCTCAAAACTCAGATGCCTCCAACCCTGCTGAAGTTATTCAGGTACAGTATACCAGCCACAAAGCTAAATACCAGTCATACTGAAAGTCAGAATCAAGCTTTGCATCACTGACTAGAACCCACCAGGCCAAAAGAGCAAATGTACTCCAACAGCAGGCAGCACACAGTAAATGAATGCCAGAAACTCAGACCCTGCTGAAGTTCTGCAGGTATGGTATACCAGCGACACAGCTAAATACCAGTCACACTGAAAGTCAGAATCAAACTTCGCATCAGTGAATAAAAACCCGCCAGGCCAAAAGAGCAAACGTACTCCAACAGCAGGTAGCACTGAGCCAATGAATGCCAGAAACTCAGATGCCCTCAAATGACTTTAATTACCACCTCTGCTGAAGTTCTACAGGTACAAGTACACCAGTCACACAGCCGTACCAGCCGTAGCGGTATACCTTGCAGTCACAGACAGCACGAGTTACCATCCTTCATGAAGGGCTACCTAGGTATGCCAGCCAATGGCAGTGAGTAATTACTATTCTTACTGATGACTATTCTTAATAAAGCTTCATAGTCGCTCACATCCATAGACACTACTGTGTTACGTGGCTACTGAAAGCTATGCAGGAATAATTATCAGCAAGAAAAGGGCATGTGCACTTTAGGCTAGTCGTTCCGTTTCTATCCTCTTTTTACACATTCTTCAGTGTGAAATGATTACAAGTTCTTAGTATCAGTAGTGCTGACCCTTGACTTTGATGTTGCAAAAGCTCTGCAGAATCACAATGACAGACTGCATGACTATTATGCACTGAATGATCAGGAAACTTTTCATGCTTCACAGTGAGTAACTTGTTTACCTATGCAAGCAACATGTTTACCTAAATTATTCCAAAACTCTGAAACAAGAGTGATGGCTAGTGTTCTAAAACAAGATCCAAACACACAACAGGTTAAAAAAAAAGCTATTTATTAGGCCAAAACACAACATGCAAATTTCAGGGTAATCCCCTTTATCAAGCTACAAAATGACAATTAAACAACAGTTAAATGGTGATTATCCAGAACATTCGCATTTTGTGTTTTGTCCTTATAAATGGCATTCTTTTGAACCTTTTCTGTGTTTGGATCCTAAATTAATCCTACTGGTGAGATGTAAAGAATCCCAAAAGAAACCAGTGGATAGGCATTTCACAGACTGACATCTTACAGATTAAATGTCATAAATCCCCCCTTCTTTTATTTTTTTTTTTTATTATTGAGCACAGACCTTGATTCAGAATTGAAGAAAATGTTGAGCTGTAAGCCAGATGTGTCATATTCACAAAAGACGAGGTGACCATTCTGGTTTGCCCATTTTAAAACATTCCACTCATGGCTCGGAGTTCACATATATCCACTGACCAAGCTCAGCATTCTGTTTCTGAGTGTGAATTCTCTAGTCTACACAATCAAAATTAATTGTGAGTACACAGAGAATGTAACATGAATGAATATATACATGCACCAGTTAAGACACTGCATTAGAAACAAGGATGAGTATCTCAAACCCACGTCCAAATCCCCAAACACCAATGCAATTTTGCTGATGAGTACTTTACACAGCCAAAGTAAAGTAGCAATTTAGAAAGTGAACACATAAGCAGCGCAAGCAAGACTGGCTAATGAACACACAAGCGCAAGGTCAGCCACAAACTCCAAGCACCTGTTTATGGCATCCCTCCTCCAACCACTGCCATACTTGATTATGCCACAAGGATCGAAAAACTGTCAGCAAGCATTTTTTTTTATTGGTGCTTAAAAGTCAGTAAGTTTCTAACAGACAACTCAGATTGTATCCAGCGTTTCTTTTCTAACCGCCCACATTGCTTACACCAGCAAAACTAAAGCCAAAACCACTTAAATCGAGATGGAATTCACTTTTTATCTGGGGCAGATGTGCCTCCTGTTTACAAGTGTGTTTGGACGCTATGCTATTCCACAGTCTTATTAGTACCCAAACCTTTTGGAAGGTGCTGGCAGTGTTGGTGGACAGCTGTGCGGACATAAAGAGCACCCCTTCAGGGGCATAACCAGTTCTGGAAGAGTTTGGAGGTAAGTGCTGGAAAGCAATGCTGGGAGTGTGGGTCAGCCAATGAAATAATCTACAGGCTGACTGGCTCCGGCTGCTTGTTGTCATTGTTGAATGATGTCTCTGCTTCAGTCATTTGCATACCAAGTGGATGTGGGCTTTCCTCAAACTGCAGGTATCTGCAGCAAAACAACAACAGTTTCTGGTTAATTCATTTTTTGCGCACACTCATGCACGCATGCACACACTCACTCATTCACTCACACACACACTCACACACACACACTGACAAAGACTGAGAGACAAGAGAGAGAGAGAGAGAGA
>JABMCL010003079.1:382500-400000 GCA_018857735.1 Alviniconcha marisindica | reverse complement strand
ACCCTTGTAAATAAAGAATTTGATCTTATCTTCTACGCCAGACTGAGGAAAAGGAGAGTCACTGCCAGCATCTAGATCCAAACCTGCACCTGAACTATCGCCAGTCATGTGACTATTCTGCTAGCTTCGGGAACACTGCTTGATGCATCAACAGATGGATGGGGGATGGATGGATGGGTTTAAACCTCTCACCTGATGCCACATGCTTGTCATAGGTCTGGAAGTGGCACAGCGCCACAGTGGGGAACGTCCGAGTGGTAGCCGTGTGCATGTCCTCCTCCGAGTACGTCTGCAGCGTGTGCACGCCAAAGTGCCAGAAGTTGATCTGCAGGAAGGCGGAGAGGATGAGGAACTGGCAAACGTTGTTCAGCAGGAAGAGGAACTTGGTCAACAGGTACATAGAGGACAGGTAGCTGCTCATGCTGCTGCCCACGCACAGCTTGCAGCACGTTAACGTCTTCTTCAGCAGGGGCGACACGTTGGGCTTCAGGAACCAGTGTGGCTTGCGGTGGATGCGCAGCCACTGCTCCAGGAACAGCGCCACCTGCTGGAGCTTCTCCTTCTTCTCCTCCTTCTTGGCAAACAGCACACCTTGCAGCATCTCCACCATCTTGACGATGTTGCTGCCCGAGTAGGCATTGAACTCCGCCCACATCAAGTTGGGCAGCTGAAAAAACAAAACATTTCAGTATAATTGTAAAGCTTCAATGTTATTATGTGAAGCAACAGCCTCAAGCCTAAGGGTGAAGCCCAATGCACAACACAGGCTATTGGCACTTAGTCCCTACCAAACTGGGGAGGCAATCTTATTCCCAGATGGAACATCAGCAAGTGGTACAATCCGAGATTGGTTGTAAGCCACTTGCTCGGTCAGTGGTTAAGTCTATAGCAAGCTCATAATGGTAGAAAGCATGATGGGAATCTATGTTGTGCTGTTGTCATCACATAAAATTAATTTTATATCATTTCAGACAATCATCTTGATAATAGGTGTCTGTTAAGCCAAGTAAAATGTGTCAAGAAAAAGAAGGGTGGCATGGAGGGGGGTAGGGGATGGAGAAGCAAAACAAAAATAAAAATAAAGCCTGCATTATATTTGATAAAATGGTGGTGAGTCAATGACCATGCAACTCTGCCCTTGCTCTTTTTTTTAGTATGCAACGTAAAAAAACAATGCACTGTCTTGGCAAATAAATGTAAGGTCTTTGAAATAATCGCTGACCTTGAAGAGGAAGGCCTGCACAATGAAAATGATGGTGACCCATCTGAAGAAGGTGACCTGGCCAAGCTCCTCTGAGTTCTTGAGGACAGTGGGATCCTCGGCGGCCCCCAGCCTGGTCAGCATGTAGGGCATGACGCTGCGATTGGCTGTGTCGGGGTAGTGGAACAGGCTGTGTGTCCAGCAAAATGTGTTGACGTGGTCCTGTGCATCAAAGTGAACAAACACCATGGATCTAATCAGAGTCACACAGAAGTTTTTGGTCACACAGCTACTCTTACTTCAAGTATGGGTGCGGATGTGCTCACATGCATGCATGCAAGCACGCACACATACGTACGCATGAACACACACACACACACACACACACACACACACACACACACACACCACACATGGATACATTATTGGATTATATACCATGAACAGCCACACTCACAGTGTCATCAACCTTAAACTTGTACAAGAAGTACAAACACACACCAGGACCACATAATAATTATCAATTCTTAAGTACAAACACACACTGTTAATACAGTCTATGCATCAACTCATAATCCTAGTCAAGTCCCATATCTTGTCCTAACTGCACACCCCAAGCAGCAGCTACCAGCCTATCAAACCTCACATCTCTGCCGACTAGAGTCAACTGTGCTGCAGCCAGTCCAAGCTCTGCTTCCTTCATGCACTGAGTTATATTCAAGATTCAAGATTACTTTATTATCTCATCAGAGAAATTAAAATGTGGCTGAACATTAACCACATCACAGCTAGTACACAATAACACATATTTTATATTTCAAAACTCAAAGAACAGTTACTGAAAATACAAAAGTCACATAATAAACAAACTAGTAATTTAGTAAACTAGTAGTATCTGTCACAGTGTCATTTGTAAAGCCATTGTATAACCTCCTACAGAAAATTAGTTCAGTAAGCTGGTACTTGCTGCTTGGAGTATGGCTAAGCTGCATATCATATGGCTTAGAGTACAATGGTCTAATTGCTTAATGAGACCTTGGGACACACACACAGTTACAGTTCCACATCAACTTTTACTTCATTTTCTCACTTCAGACTAAATTACACATTTCCAAAACAAACAAACAAAACAAAACAAAAAAAGAAGATTAAAATAAAATAAAATAAAATAAATCTTTTTTAACACAAGTTTTAGATGCACACAGTTCAGAATTTTTTGCCTGAAAAGTAAGATAACCTGATGGTAAATGAGGATGAAGAAGGCACTGATCTTACTACTTCAGATGAGATGAAATATGTACAGGATTGACAGTCTAGGAATCAGTTCTCATCCCCTCACCGGATCTCTTTTCCCACAGTCCTCCTGTATCCCTCTCACCGACATCGGATCTCTTTTCCCACAGTCCTCCTGTATCCCTCTCACAAGATCTCTTTTCCCCACAGTCCTCCTGTATCCCACTCACTGGATCTCTTTTCCCACAGTCCTCCTGTATCCCTTTCACTGGATTCTTTTCCCAGTCTTCCTATATCCCTCTGACTGGATCTCTTTTCCCACAGTCCTCCCGCATCCCTCTCGATCACTGGATCTCTTTTCCCACAGTCAGCCTGTATCCCTCTCACCGGATCTCTTTTCCCACAGTCCTCCTGTCTCCCTCTCGATCACCAGATCTCTTTTCCCACAGTCCTCCTGTATCCCTCTCACCGGATCTCTTTTCCCACAGTCCTCCTCTATCCCTCTCAATCACTGGATCTCTTTTCCCACAGTCCTCCTATATCCCTCTCATCGGATCTCTTTCCCCCACACTCCTCCTGTATCCCTCTCAACGGATCTCTTTTCCCACAGTCCTCCTGTATCCCTCTTGGTCACCGGATCTCTTTTTCCACAGTCATCCTGTATCCCTCTCACCAGATCTCTTTTCCCAGTCCTCCTGTCTCCCTCTCGATCACCGGATCTCTTTTCCCACAGTCCTCCTGTATCCCTCTCACCGGATCTCTTTCGCCATAGTCCTCCTGTATCCCTCTGACCGGATCTCTTTTCGCACAGTCCTCCTGTATCCCTCTGACCAGATCTCTTTTCCCACAGTCCTCCTGTATCCCTCTCACTGGATCTCTTTTCCCCATAGTCCTCCTGTATCCCTCTCACTGGATCTCTTTTCCCATAGTCCTCCTGTATCCCTCTCACCAGATCTCTTTTCCCACAGTCCTCCTGTATCCCTCTCACTGGATCTCTTTTCCCACAGTCCTGTATCTCTCTCCTCACAGTCTCTCCCCCCCCCCCCCCCCCCCTGCACACACACACACATCATCCCCCCTTTCTCCACCATCTTCACAAAGCGCAATGTGCATATGGCCATCAACATGGAGTTAAACTGAGCTACGCATACATGTGAACATTGACATGAATTCAGTACTAAGACTTGAAGTGCATCACCATTCATTTACACAGGCTCACCTGGAAGTGCTTCCACAAATAGTCACCATAGTTCCAGCAGTTGATGGGCTCACCAGCATACTCCACAAAGCCGGTGACTGCGCCGAAGAATGCCAGGATGGTGACAGTGACAAAGTGGTGCAGCTGGTCAACACCATCATCATCACGGATCTTGGCACGCAGAGCAAGGTTGGTGAAGCTGTTCAGCGCTGCGTCCAGCCTGTCACAAGTACAAACAGCAAGAACACCGCTCAGCAACAACGTTCCTGTCAGTGTCACTACAACTGTATGCTAGAGTCGAAAAGAAGATCACCACTCTGTGAACTTGTTGCTGGGTGGCGATGGAGCATCAGCTTGTAGCACTAGACAAAATTTGACTGACCAATACTTGTCGCTAAACACTAAACAGTGATGGACTGTTTAGTCTAACAAGTAGCATACTACTAAACAGTGATGGACTGTTTAGTCTAACAAGTAGCATACTACTAAACAGTGATGGACTGTTTAGTCTAACAAGTAGCATACTAATCTTGTTTGTGGGTAATGATGAAATGCAGCTTATACGTATAGCACACAAACTAGCACGCTTGTTGCTGGGTGGTGATAAACTGTAGGTTGTATAAACAGTATAATGTGTAGCACAATTAGCATGCTTGTTGCTGGGTGGTGATAAACTGTAGGTTCTATAAACAGTATAATGTGTAGCACAATTACCATGCTTGTTGCTGGGTGGTGATAAACTGTAGGTTGTATAAACAGTATAATGTGTAGCACAATTAGCATGCTTGTTGCTGGATGGTAATAAACTGTAGGTTCTATAAAAAAAAAAAGTATAATGTGTAGCACAATTACCATGCTTGTTGCTGGGTGGTGATAAACTGTAGGTTGTATAAACAGTATAATGTGTAGCACAATTACCATGTTGTTGGGGTGGTGATAAACTGTAGGTTGTATAAACAGTATAATGTGTAGCACAATTACCATGCTTGTTGCTGGGTGGTGATAAACTGTAGGTTCTATAAACAGTATAATGTGTAGCACAATTAGCATGCTTGTTGCTGGGTGGTGATAAACTGTAGGTTCTATAAACAGTATAATGTGTAGCACAATTACCATGCTTGTTGCTGGGTGGTGATAAACTGTAGGTTCTATAAACAGTATAATGTGTTGCACAATTAGCCTGCTTGTTGCTGGGTGGTGATAAGACTGCAGGTTCTATAAACAGTATAATGTGTAGCACAGTTAGCATGCTTGTTGCTGGGTGGTGATAAACTGTAGGTTCTATAAACAGTATAATGTGTAGCACAATTAGCATGCTTGTTGCTGGGTGGTGATGGATTGTAGGTCCTAGCACAATTACTGCCTTAGCAAACTTGTTACTGGGTGGTTATTTAAATTGTCCAAGTTGTTTAATAACCTGTGCATAACTATAACAGCATGACTATGAAGCAGTGGAAGTAAGAATAAACTGGTTTGTGCTGTTCTCCCATTGCTGTTTGTGTTACAAATTTATGATGCATGTAGAGATCAGGGAGTGATAATAACTTACAATGTATTACAGACAATGAGCAGAATGCACAATATAGTTCTACAGTGTTCATCACAACATGCACATGCATCCACACAGTTATTCAGTAAATGATGCTGGGAGCCGGAGCAGCAAAATCAAAGGAAACAGCCACACACATAGCATCCACACAGTTATTCAGTAAATGATGCTGGGAGCCGGAGCAGCAAAATCAAAGGAAACAGCCACACACATAGATGCATGCACACACACACACACACACACACACACACACACTACACACACACACACACACAAAATAAAAGTCTAAATTCTAAATAGTTAAAAGTTTTGTTTTTCTCTCCCCCTCATATCTTCTCTCTCACTGCTTGCTGCATGCCAACCCCCATCCCACCCCTTTTTCTTTCTTTTTAAAATCTTCTTTTGAATTTAATTCCAATCAACATTTTAAAATTCCTTTGTAGTGTTTTTTTTAACCTTTATCACAGTTTATGTCATTGTATTTGTAGTATATTAGCTACTTTCATTGTAGACCACTCTACCCTCTTGCCCCCCCCCCCCCCCCCCCCCCCCCCCCCCCCCCCCACTCTCTTCTCTCTCTCTCTCTCCAAGGCCAGAGTACTACTACTTCCAGAAATCATACACAGTGTTTGAACGTTTCACACAACACACACACACACACTCACACACCACACACCACACCACACACACACACACACACACACACGTACACAACACAACACACACACACCGACACACCACGGACACACACACACACACACACACACACACACACACCACACACACACACACACACACACACACACGTACACACACACACACACCCCACACACACACACACACACCACACACACACACGTACACACACACACACACGACACACCACACATACACACACAAAAAACACACAACACACACACACCCCACACACACGACACACACAACACACACACACCACCACAACAACACAACACACACACAACACACACAACACACACACACACAACACACACACACACATACAACACACACACAACACACACACACACACACACAACATCACAACACACACACACACACACAACATCACAACACACATTCACACACCACAACACACACACACACAAAACACATTCACACCCCCACACACACACACACCACACTTTTTGCCCCCCCCCCCCCCCCCCCCCACACACACACACCACAGACACCCCCCACCCCAACCACCCCTTTGACATCCAGAGTGGGCCTAACCTACCCAGTCATGGCAGACGTCCAAGGTTAGAACACTGGAACAGCCAGTCTGTCAGTGCCCGCCTCACTCACTGAAACACACAGTTAGTTACATACTACTAGTGCTACTATTGTGCTGTGGCCCTGACCCACATCTTGTCTCCATTTGGGAACCCCAGGGTGGGAGGTGCCCAGGGACGGTGGGGAGGGTGCAGCAAGCAAGACCACAGTTAGTAAGACACAAACCGTGTTACTATGACTTGGTAGTGCTACCAAGGACGCGCCCCCCCCCCCCCCCACCCCCCCCCCAATCTTTGGTGCTACCAACCCACTATCCTGTTTAGCTGGTGGTGGTATTAGTGATGGGGAGTCCGGGGGAGGGTGTTTTTTGTTTGTTTGTTGTTGTTGTTTTTTGGGGGGGTGGGGATGGAAGAGGACTTGAGGGGGTGGGTATATATAACCAAACAAACACCCCCACATTACACATAGCCAAGCAAATATCCCCCACATTACCCTGTCCTGGTGATACTACCACTACCAGTACCACTCTGCCCATTGCCCTGTCTTGATGATGGTGGTGGTTGAGGGGGAGGGAGTGTGTGTGTGTGGGGGGGGGGGGGGGGGGGGAGAGAAGGAAGGAGGACTTGGAGGAAGGAGGGATGGGATATTGAAACACAACCACTTTACAATGTCTTGGTGATACCATTCTACTGGCTATCCTGCTTTGGTGGTAGTGGTTGTGGTAGGGGGTGGCGGTGGGGGGTGGATGAATAGCAAAGAACACCACATTTTTCATGTCTTGTGTGTGTTGTGTGTGTGTGTGTGTGTGTGTATGTGTATGTTGGAGGGTGGTGGTAGTGGGGGGGGGGGGGGGTAATTACCCCATTCACTGTGTTGTTACCCATTGTATTATCTTGTCTTACCTTTTCAACAAGGGGATGGTGGCCGGGGGGGGGGGGGGGGGGGGAGGCAGTATACTATACCCATTCTCTGTCTTGCTTTGGGGGGGAGGGAGGTGGGGGGGGGGTAGTTCAATACTCACTAAGTGTCTTGTTTCAGTAGGGTGATAGTAAAATGTAACCCACCCACATTCAGACACTGCCTTACAATCCATGGGAGGGGTGGGTGGGGGGGCAGGTAGACAAACCACCCACCTTCCTACCCTTGCCAAGGGGAGGGGGGTGTTGTACTATAAGGCACAAATTGTCTTGGTGGATGTTAATAAGAATGACATGCAGAATGTCAGTATATTAATTATTTATATAGTTATATAAATTATGGAGTCAACAACACCAAAATGCAGATCTGACTGCAACATTTTTTTTACTTTTAAAGACTTGTTAACTGAAACTGATTGAGAGGAATCACAAAAAGTCAAACCGAAGATCACAATTAATGAATCTGGTCAGGCAAAACAAAAACAAAACAATGTTACAGTTACGCATGCAGCAAAAAGTAGGAGGGGGGGGGAAAAAACAGCACAGCAACTAAAGAATTTTTAAGATAATTTAAAACTAAAAAACATACCCAAAAAATAGGCCTAGTAACTGAGAGAAGAAAAAAGAAAGAAAGAAAAAAGAAAAGGCCTTCAAGATGCTGCCAGAACCAAAAGGATTTTTTATATTATATATATATATATATAATAGCTGGAAAAACAAAAACAAGTAAAAAACATGCACCAACTTACATGACCGGAGCCGACAAGCACGAGCAAGAACTTCACTCTGGTGATCAAATCACAACTTGAGCCAGGCTGAGCACTGCTATGGTGAAGTGGAGTACTGCTGCGGTAGCACTTGTCAGTTAGCCCGACACCCACCACAGCTACTGTGATGTAACAGGACAGCTGTGGTGATAATGATCTTGCTACTTTGGGGATGTAGTGTCAAGCACTTCTGTGTTACACTGTAGTACTGGTAGTGATCTTCAGCACAGTATGTGAAGCACTTCTATGTTACACTGTGGTACTGGTACAGTGGTAGTGATGTTCAGCACAGCATGTGAAGCATTGCTATGTTACACTGTGGTACCGATAGTGATGTTCAGTGAAGCACTTCTATGTTACACTGTGGTACTGGTACAGTGGTAGTGATGTTCAGCACAGTATGTGAAGCACTTCTGTGTTACACTGTGGTACTGAAAGTGATGTTCAGCACAGTATGTGAAGCACTTCTATGTTACACTGTGGTACCTGTACAGTGGTAGTGATGTTCAGCACAGTATGTGAAGCACTTCTATGTTACACACTGTGGTACTGAAAGTGATGTTCAGCACAGTACCATGTATGTGAAGCACTTCTATGTTACACTGTGGTACCGATAGTGACGTTCAGTGAAGCACTTCTGTGTTACATTGTGGTACTGGTACAGTGGTAGTGATGTTCAGCACAGTATGTGAAGCACTTCTATGATAATGATGTGGTACACTCTTGCAACTAGTGACACTGAGCATTAGCTGTAGTGGTAGTAACTGACACTTGAGCACGGCTGCTGCAGCAACGGAACAATGCTGTGCAGGGCTGTAGTGATGATGATGAACCTGCAACAGGGACATGGTAATGTAATGTAAAGCACAGCTTCTATAATACAGACATAGCAGGGTTGAATACCACTTTGAACCTGCAACAGGGACATAGTAATGTAAAGCACAGCTTCTATAATTCAAACATAGCAGGGTTGAATACCACTTTGAACCTGCAACAGGGACATAGTAATGTAAAGCACAGCTTCTATAATACAGACATAGCAGGGTTGAACACAACTTTGACTGAGTGTGCACTTTGTAACTCAGTGATGTTGAACACTGCTGTAATACTTATGAAGGATGTTGGTAACTGCTGTAGTGACACTGCTACAGAAACACTTTTGCAGTATACTGAGATGTCATAGCATTCGTTGCTGCTGAAGTGATGTGGCAACACGATGCAGTGACACTGGGGCGGGGATAGCTCAGTGGTTAGAGCGCTGGACTCGTGATTGAAAGGTTGCGGGTTCGAATCCCTGCAGGAGCGGCAGGAGAATTTTCTTCTCCAGGGTTGACTTTTTGTGCTGACTCTTATTTCGGTATCCGTTCCACCCCCGTGTTACCACAGTAGCACGTAAAAGATCCCGGTCATTCTGCCAAAGTGCAGGTGGCAGGTTACAGCTAAACACGCATACACCTTACGTATGTGGCTTTGCATGAAGTGAATGAGCATGGTTGTATGGTGTACACAGACCTTGCGCCGAGACGGCAGCAGTTTCATGTGGCACCAGCCATGCCAGCACTGTAGTACACCACTTTGGTGGATATTTAAAAAAATGCGCTATAAAAAGCTAGTCACTCATGTAGAATTACATGCGAGCGCAGTGAGTCTGCTCAAGAGAGCGGAGAATAGCGCTATATAAGCGATCATCAATCCAAAAAAACAACACCACTGTAACTAAGTGTGCACTTTCTAACTCAGTGATACTGAGCACTGTACTAGTGTAACAATGCTGGTCACTGCTGCAATGAAACCACCACAAAATCGCGGTTGCAGTACATAATGTGGCAATATGATGTAGCGATGATGAACACCACTAACTTAGTGTGCACTTTGTAACTCAGCAATACTGAGCGCTGTACTGGTGTAGCAATGCTGGTCACTGCCACAGTGAAACCAACACAAAAGCACTGTTGCAGTACATAATGTGGCAATATGATGTAGTGATGCTGGACACCACTGTAACTAAGTGTGCACTTTGTAACTCAGCAATTCTGAGCACTGTATTGGTGTAGCGATGCTGGTCGCCGCTGAGAAACCACCACAAAATTACTGTCACTGCAGAGAAACCTCCACAAAAGCATTGTTGCAGTACATAATGTGGCAATATGATGTAGCGATGCTGGACACCATTGTAACTAAGTGTGTACTTTGTAACTCAGTAATACTGAGCACTGTATTGGTGTAGCGATGCTGGTCACTGAAGAGAACCCACCACAAAAGCACTGTTGCAGTACATAATGTGGCAATGTAATGCAGTGATGATGGACACCACCAACTTAGTGTGCTCTCTGTAACTCGGTAATACTGAGCACTGTATTGGTGTAGCAATGCTGGTCACTGCCACAGTGAAACCGCCACAAAAGTACTGTTGCAGTGCATAATGTAGCAATATGATGTAACGATGCTGAACACCACTAACTTAGTGTGCACTTTGTAACTCAGCAATACTGAGCACTGTATTGGTGTAGTGATGCTGGTCACCGAAGAGAACTCACCACAAAAGTACTGTTGCAGTACATAATGTGGCAATGTAATGCAGTGATGTTGAACACCACTGTAAGTGTAACTAAATGTGCACTTTGTAACTCAGTGATACTGAGCACTGTACTGGTGCAGCGATTACTGGTCACCGGAGAGAACCCACCACAAAAGCACTGTTGCAGTACATAATGTGGCAATGTAATGCAGTGATGGTGGACACCACCAACTTAGTGTGCTCTCTGTAACTCAGTAATATTGAGCACTGTATTGGTGTATCAATGCTGGTCACTGCCACAGTGAAACCGCCACAACAGTACTGTTGCAGTGCACAATGTAACAATATGATGTAACAATGTTGAACACCACTTAGTATGCACTTTGTAACTCAGCAATACTGAGTGCTGTTTTGGTGTAAGGATGCTGGTCACTGCCGCAAAAGCACTGGTCACAAAAGCACTGGTGCAGCACTCATACACTATACAGTGATGTAGCAATGTTGATTGCTTCTGATGGGATGTGGCAAAGCTGAACGCCATGTTATGTAGCATTGCAGTGATGTTTCAGTGCTGCTGCAGCAAGAAGGGAGTGGGTGGAGAGAAGCTCTTCCTGGCGTTACTGCTAGAATCCCTCTGTACCCAGTGCCAGAATCCAGCTTAATGAGAGAGAGCAAATCTATATATTATACCTTAGCTGTGAGGTTTTTGGGTGTAGGCAGTGAGTGCTCTCTGCCACTGTCAGTTTACTGCATCTCTTGCGTCAGTTATTGCACTGTCGCTAGTTGACATCCCACTTCCCCTTATACTACTATTACTAGTATTAGACACCTCTGCTCTCACTGTTGATTGCAGTTTTAACAGTTGCCCACAATGAAAAAAATGAAAAAAGTGGTCTGAAAGTAAAATCTCCCTAGTGCTATCTGATAAATGAATCAACATTTCTGGTCACACAAAACAAAAACAAGCAAACAAAGAAAAACAAAACAATAACAACAACAAAAATTCTAATTTAGATAACACTAACAGTCAATGAACATTCAATTTCAACAATGATACTGAAAATCATGATCGTGAATATCAGTTTCCGTTTTTGTCAACATTTCCAAGCGAGTATTAAAAATCATCACACACCTCAGCAGCAGTGATAATAAAATCTGGAAATTTTGACTAATCTTGTCTTTTGGTTCTACGAGAATGGATTTAATGACCAAACTTATCCAGATTCCACTTTTTTTTATCTTCACTGACTAAGCACTGCAAAACCTCCAAGGCTAATGAATCATCTCCCTATGGCAGACCAGTCCCAGACATTGTATGGATTCAGCTGTCTGTGGGTGTGCAGCCAAGCATGACAGGACTTGCCTGAGCTGCCAGCACACATGAAGCACCTGTGCAGCAATGCATGGTAATTGTAATGAGTGATGGAGCACTAGCGGCAAAAGTGTCTGCATGCACCAAACATACATATGATGTGCAAGTGCTTGAGTTTAGTTAATATATTATTTAATTAATTAATTAATAATAATATAGCTGAATAATAATAATAATAATAGTAATAATATAGCTGTATAGGATGGGGAATTTACAGAGCACTCAGGGACACAAAACACCTAGGAATTTCTTCTTCTTTTCTTCTACTTTTGTTTTAGTTTTTTTGAAGCAATAATATTCTTACAGTTTTGTCAGGTTGATCTTGTTAGTGTCAGACATAGTGCTAGTAAGGAGACTGATTATCTTTTCTTTTCTTTTTAAGCCAAATGATCAGTGATAATGATGTAATGTGTTACCTCTTTGAATATGTGTGTGTGTGTGTGTGTGTGTGTGTGTGTGCGTTACATACTATAGTTTTGTTTGTTAATAAAAAATAAAAAAAGGTTATCGCAAATGCCTGTCTTTGACTAAAGGCACCAAACAACATTTCGGTATTTATAGTAACATCATATACTGCGTTCAGAGGCAAACGACTGTTCTATTTATAGTATGCATACTGAATACCGTGTTGCGAAACCAGGTGGTGCTGATGTCATCAACACTTCCGAGCACCCGGTTTCTTTCATAATTTTATTTCCGCGAAACTACGACTTGAGAACATAAAAACGTACAATATGAAAACTCTATCGCCGACAATATTATTACAAAATTAGAATCTATTTAACTGAAATGAAAGTAGGCCTATTCCTCGAACACATAAAACGAATCACGGACTGACATGATCGAGGTTGCTTACCTACATGATCGAGGCATAGGTCTAGAAATCATTATGCTGTGTGTGTGTGTGTGTGTGTGTGTGTGTGTGTGTGTGTGTGTGTGTGTGTGTGTGTGTGTGTGACACTCTGAACATTACTTTCCGGCATCTTCCCGTCCCGTCAGCTAACAGTTTTTCGAGTCCTACTATGGCGTAAACAATATTACGGCAGTGGTTGGAGGGCTGAGTGCTTGGAGTGAGTGTGTGTGTGTGTGTGTGTGTGTGTGTGTGTGTGTGTGTGTGTGTGTGTGTGTGTGTCCCTAGCCACTCAAATCTAACTATCAAAGCGCCGCATGACTCCTGTGTAGGTCAACTCAGCTGCGGCAGCAGCCGCAATCGATCATCGATGCTACCACTGCCAGACTCTTTCTGGTCTCGACAAAGGAATCATCGACCAACAGAACTGATTTACGAAAGCCCGGTCGTGCAAGACAGAATCGACAGCCAGCAGTGTTGAACTACCTTACCCTTAAAATCAGGGCACTGACAGCCAAATGGCACTCACCTCCGTGGTCTGTTTCAAAAGACCGTTCAGTCGAAGAACCAAGGAAGGAAATGCGCCAAGTGAGCCAACACGTAAAGGGAAGCTACTCTGTACAACCGTATTTCAATTTCATTGTGGTCTCCCTTCTTTTTGAAAGCTTTCCGGCCGTGTTTGCCCAGACATAAACAGTCTTTTTCGACTGCTGCCATGGCAAAGCTAGCTATTATAACGTATACGGTTTTTGTAAATTGTTTCGTTTGATCTGTTTCACTTCTTGATTCGTTGCTATTTAAACACATAAAAGGTTAAAAAGAACGTTTATTTACTATGACAAAAGACTAGTGTGAGAACGTTTTCGGGGTAAGCCCCCTTTTCATTCAACAAAAACAACAGTCAGTAAGTAAACATGGTGCTTAACGTCCACAGAAACCGCAAGGCTTATTAGGGACGGGGAGTTGTTTATTATTATTATTATTATTATTATTATTATTATTATTATTATTATTATCGAGTCATTATCGTTAAATTTTGAGCGAAATCCAGTTGCTATCACTTCAGCTCTTCAGTTAGTGCAATGAGTCGCACATCACTGATATTTCTTCAGTTTTAACCGCTTGGTCTTTAACGCTGGATTAACTAAACTTAGGGTAGACATACAGTGATGGATATAAGGTATGCCTGTCACGGTTAAAAAGCCCCTAGTGAGCCGGTTTGGCCTAGCGGTAAGGCCGCGTTAGGCTGGTAAGCGGAAGGACCTCGGTTCGATACCGCTTCGGCTCTCCTTTCTCTTCAAAAAGGTTGTGGTTTGTGGACATTGTCTTGTGACTTTGTCCATCACTTCCTACTGAAACATTAAACGGCTCTCATCGCTACCGGCCATAATGCAGGAATCATTCTGGTGGTCACAGTGTAGCGATATGTATATAATCTCCCTGTGTGTGTGTGTGTGTGTGTGTGTGTGTGTGTGTGTGTGTGTGTGTGTGTGTGTGTGTGTGTGTGTGTGTGTGTGTGTGGTGTAGTGTAGTGTAGTGTATGTATCAGTGCGTGTTAGTGTGTCACAGTATGTGTGTGTGTGTGTCAGTGTGTGTGTGTGTGTGTGTGTCAGTGTGTGTGTGTGTGTGTGAGTGTGTGTGTGTGTGTGTGTGTGTGTGTGTGTGTGTGTGTGTGTGTGTGTGTGTGTGTGTGTGTGTGGTGGTGTGTGTGTGCGTGCGTGCGTCATGTGGGGGATGGGGGGAGGGGGGTGGGGTGCTCTGCCGGGAACCGTGATCCTGTCTGGCATGTGAAGTTTTCACTATTTGCCGTGATATCAGTGCAGGAGTTAACAGCTCTGAAGTAAGTGCAGAAGTCTGGGAAATGTGTATGATCCTGTCTGACGTGGGCAGTCTTCACTGACTACGTGCCATATGATATGCAGGAATTAACAGCTCTGACTGAAGAGGGTGCAGAACTGTGGAGCCTGCTCTGGGAACAGTGTATGGTCCTGACTGGCATGGGCAGTCTTCACTGACTACGTGCCATATAATATACAGGAATTAACAGCTCCGGCTGAAGAGGGGCAGAACTGTCGAACCTGTTCTGGGAACTGTGGTCCTGTCTGGCATGGGCAGTTTTCACTACGTGCCATAATATGCAGGAATTAACAGCTCTGTAGAGGGGGAAGAACTTTACTGTAGAACCTGCTCTGGGAACTGTGGTCCTGTCTGGCACGGGCTGTCTTCACTATGTGCCATACTATTCAGGACTTAACAGCTCAGAAGAGGAGGCAGAACTGTAGAACATGCTCTGCGAATTGTGCTCCTGTCTGGCATGGGCAGCTTTCACTGTGTGCCGTAATATGCAGGAGTTAAAAGGGCAGACACACACCATGCAAGTTAGGCTACGGTGCAGTGGATCCCTGCTCACTACCGTATCTGGGGAAATAAGGATCGAGGCAGACTCAGTCTTGGCAAAGGCAAAAAGCGGATTCCGCAACCAAAAACTTCAAAATAGATCAGTAATGACGTGACGCCCGGTCCGGGCTAAACCCAGCATGCACTATCAAATGTCAGTCTTTAAATCGGGTGTTGAAAATGGACGCGGCAAAGCAAACGGAAGAAGAAGAAGAAGAATGCTGGAATCAGACTCAGTCAATTAAATCACCGTGCTGCAAAGTGTCACGTCGCCTACCCAGTGGTCATGGGTCGAAAGCCTGTGAGGGAGTAATAATTAGCCAGTACTTCTTTTTTCATGGTCAGTGCTTCACGTCTACAGAATTAACTATTATGCGTATTAGGGACGGGAGCCTAGGACGGCCACCTCGACTTTCACACACCTCCTGAGTTCTGTTAATAATTAAAGGTTGCGGGAGAGGGGTGTGTGTGTGTGTGTGGGGGGGGGGGGGGTCTTTTTTTTCTTTTCTTCTCCAGAGCTCAGCGTGGAACCCTTGGTCAGTTTAAGGTCGGCAAAGCCGCCCAGACAAGCAGTGTCCAGACAGACCCCAAAAAAGCTAGCTAGGACACCGTAAGGTGAGTGCTGTAACAAGACACCTGGCCGTTTACCAAGGTGACTGAAAACTGAGTGTGCAGTGGTGTGTAACCACGTCTAACTTACCGTGCACGGCTAACCACCCCGCCCCCCTTCCTTTTCTCTCTCTCTCTCTCTCTCTCTCTCTCTCTCTCTCTCTCTCTCTCTCTCTCTCTCTCTCTCTCTCTCTCTCTCTCTTTCTTCTTCTTTTCTTTTTTTCTTCCTCTCAGTCTCTCCTTCTCTAATCGTGGTGGTTTGGCAGTGTGTGTGTGTGTGTGTGTGTGTGTGTGTGTGTGTGTGTGTGTGTGTGTGTGTGTGTGTGTGTGTGTGTACGTGCGTGCGTGCGTGCGTGCGTGCGTGCGTGTACGTGCGTGCGTGCGTGCGTGCGTGTGTGTGTGTGTGTGTGTACGTGCGTACGTGCGGGGAGGGGGGATCTCTCTCTCTCTCTCTCTCTCTCTCTCTCTCTCTCTCTCTCTCTCTCTCTCTCTCTCTGTTGTTCCTTCGGCCGTTTTTGTTCCTGTTTTTGTTCTTTCAGCATCGTAGTGATGCGAGCCCAACAGCAATAGAACCGTACGGACCCAGACTATGGATTCAGTGTATATGCTGTGTGCGTGTGGGGTGGGGTGCCCGGGTTGAGGGGAGGGGGAGAGGGAGCGGGGACAGGAGTATCCTTACCATTGCGCCCCTCTCGGTCCACTTCAGCCAAGAGAGCAGGTGTGGTTCAGTGGATCGTTCAGCAAATGTCTGGCGGTGAAACTGAGTGGGCGTTCCCGCATGATCAAGGACAGATAACTCTCTTATCCATCCTTGACCTCACCGAGGACCTCTTCCATTGTCAACCTTACGGCTGTGAGCTCCATCGCACTTTATCTCTCGAGTCTCGCTCGCGCTCGCGCTCTCGACTTGTCTTTCTGCCCCTCTATGAGTCTATTTCACTGTCTCGTACCAACAACTCTCCCCTTCCCCTCCCCCCCCCCCCCCCCCCCCCCCCCCCCCAACACACACACACCCCGTTGCCCCCAATTCCACCTCCTCACTTCCTCACGACTGGATACTGCGATTGCCGAAATCAAGGTCTTTATCTGCTGTGAACAAAGAACTATCAGTTACCCGGACTTTAACATGCTTCTGATGCCTGTATTATAAAGAGAGTTGTAGTTAGGTCTGGGATTTTGACGTCGCGACAAGTCACGGCGGGTCACCTCGGGACGATACGCATAAAGAGAGATAATGAAAACACGCCTTCATGTAGGATACAATCTTGAACCGGTCTGGCCCAGCGGTAAGGCCGCCGTTAGGCTGTTAAGCAGAAGGACCTCGGTTCGATTCAGCTTCTCTTCAAAAGTTGCGGTTTGTGGACACTGTCTAACTGTGACTTTGCCCTGCACAATTAATGAAACTGAATCATTCAGGTGGTGACAGTGTAGTGTTAGCATAATTATGGTCTCCCTCTTCCCCCACCTACTGGGATCTCGGCATCCGCCGGAGACAACTCAGTGTTAGACACGTTGAACCAACCAACTAACGCCTGTAAAAGCGTCAGCCGGTTTTACCTTAGCTAATTTTAATTAAGCGTTAGGCTGGTGCGCGGACGGCTTATGGGTTTGACTCCCCTCTTCGGCTCACCTTTA
>JABMCL010003079.1:357500-377500 GCA_018857735.1 Alviniconcha marisindica | reverse complement strand
CATATTTTCGCCGCGCACCCCATTGTTTTTGTGTCACGTGTGCGCTTCGGGCTCACGTTAGGTGTAAGCGCTTTATAAATACCTTTTTACATTACAATTACGTTGATGAAATCAGGAGAGTCGCCCATATTGCCGTCAAAAATTATCTGTTTATTGTTGTTGTTGTTGTGTGTGTGTGTGTGTGGTGTGTGTGTGTGTGTGTGTGTGTGTGTGTGTGTGTGTGTGTGTGTTGGTTGCTGTTGTAGTTTATTGCTTTCTCCCACTTTGATCGCTTTGGGAATCGTGTAGGTAGAGAATTAAGCAACTCTTTACCCATAATGTGTGGATCTGAAACTTTACCAAGACCTGGCAAAAATCAAAATCGAAAACGTTTACATATTCTGCCTTTGCTCGGTGAGGTCAAAGTCAGTGCACCCTATAATGGGTTAACTTAACCCTTTTCCTGCCCTTTGGACGTCATATGATGTGTCTTTCGGAAAGTGCTTTCAACCTCAGTGCTTATCGGACGCCACTGTGCATAATATTCATGCTTGAATTCCAGCACGTGGACGTCACATGAGTGATATTAGAGTGATCTTTCAATTATCAAAATAACAACATAATGTGAACAAATCACACCAAAACAAAGAAGGGTGAAACTTTAAAAATAAATAAATACTTAAAACATTTAAAATTTAAGAAGAATAAGAATAAGAATATATAGTTGCTTGCAGTCACAAAACTGACATGCAACAACGTTTTCAAAAGCAACACTTTTGGACAGCTTTTACCTTTTTTTCTCTGGACTGTTCCCGGGGTAGGGAACCGCACCAAAACATTACTGTCGGCCGTGAAAGGGTTAACATGCACTCTAGCTGCTACATCCGGTCGTTGCCATGAACCCCGTGGCATGCACTGGGACCACACGTCTTGTTCGCGGTCAAGCAGAGTTCACCTGCATGTCATTAAGCTAAGAGAGAATGCAGTCTCGGCACGTAGGCAGACGTGTGACTATGAGGAGGACGCTGCATGCACCAGTCGAGTCTTTGGCAGGACCGACGTGTTTATAGTAGCACCCGTCTAGTCTCTGCGACCTGGACAAACTCTTGTTATCACCCGTCCAACCGCCAGACAAAGGGTTTTGTAGTTTGACCGCTCCAGCCCGTTGTACTGTCAGTGTGGTGCGGTCCAGTTTGTTCACCGCTTGTGTTTGCTTCGTGCTCTGCAAGGTGGGGGTGGGGGTGGGGGTGGGGTTGGATTGGAGGTTACTGGAAAATGGGGATGGAGAGCAGAGGGGTGGAGGCTGTTCGATAACCTAGAATACATTGTGTGTGTGTGTGTGTGTGTGTGTGTGTGTGTGTGTGTGTGTGTGAGAGAGAGAGAGAGAGAGAGAGAGAGAGAGAGAGAGGAGAGAGAGAAGAGAAGACAACACCACACCACACACACACACACACACACACTCACTCACACACTCACACACACACACACTCACACAGGGAGTTTCTGTACCTGTTGTTTTTATGACTACGATGTTCGAATAAAGTTTTGTTTAAACCAATGTCCGCGACCCTGATATGTCAAATGATGAAACTGCTTAAAAAGAGAGAGAAACCGGAAGGAAACTTGTTTTTAAAGCTTGAGAGAGAGAGAGAGAGAGAGAGAGAGAGAGAGAGAGAGAGAGAGAGAGAGAGAGAGAGAGAGCACTCAACAATCAGTTGCTTTGTTGTTTTGTTTGTTTGTTGTTTATTGTTGTTGTTTTTCTCATATTTCTTCTTTCTTTCTTATACACTTCGATCAACAACACCAAATAAATAAATATAAATAAAATACTCTAGACTTGTCGGACAGGAAAATGAACCGGGGCAGCTTTTATTTTTTTAATTTTTTAATGATCTCCTGTTCTGTTGTTTTTTCCTTCCATGTCGAGTCTGGACACCTTCCTCCTTATTCACCCCCCCCCCCCCCCCGCCCGCCCCAAACCCCCTCCCGGCGCCCCTCTTGACTGACCAAGACAAGACAGCCAGGGAGTAGCGTGTCAGTGCTGATGACACTTGACAGAGCCGGTGTTGAGTTACCTGCCTTGATCACGCATGAAATTAATACGTGATAGCCCATGTTCCCTGGCCGCGCAAAGAGCAAGTAATCATTCGTCCTCGAGGTGGCTGTGATTGGTTGACCACGCAGTCGTCGGTGCTTTGATTGGCTATAGCTTTCAACTTCCTGTCCGCTCCGTCTACACATAGTCTGCTTGGTTGTTTGGTAGAATAGAGATTTCGAACGTGTAGAGGATGAGGTTGTATTGTGTGTTTGTTTTAATTTTAATTTTAATTATTATTGTGGTTTGTGTGTGCGTGCGTGCGTGCGTGCGTGCGTGCGTGCGTGTGTGTGTGTGTGTGTGTGTGTGTGTGTGTGTGTGTGTGTATGTGTGTGTGTGTGTTAGTTGGTATAGTTTGGATATCAGAAATACATGACCTCTTTATACGATGCCTACAATAAAGAGAGAAGAACACATTTAAGCAGAGAGGAAGGACCGGTGGGAGGTGAAGCGAGACAAATATAGGCAGAAAGAGAGAGAGAGAGAGAGAGAGAGAGAGAGAGAGAGAGAGAGAGAGAGAGAGGAGAGAGAGAGAGAGAGAGAGAGACGAACAGACAGACAGAGCCAGAGGAAGAGACCGACAGAGAGGTAAAGAGACTGACCGAGTCATATTTATTTGCGTAAAAGTCATAACACAAATAAGGCATTGCAAAAGGGTATATAGTCATCTTCATATGACCACTAATAAGAATTCACACAGTTGTAACAATAATTCAACACCCGTACGTGCATGTACACACAAGCACACGCACGCATACACACAATCTCTCTCTTCCCTAACAGACGGACAGACGGCACACACACACACACACGCACGCACGCACGCACGCACGCACGCACGCACACACACACACACACACACACACACACCAACAATATAGCTAACGGAGCAAAATTAACCGAACAGAACAGAAACTACACACATGGGTAAAAAATAAGAAACGAGAAGAGAGAAAAAAGAAAAAAATCTCAACCACTCCTTATAAACACATAATTATTTGGAGCAATAATACGAAATAACTATACACCTGCAGTTTTGCACAACAAGACAAAGTAGCTGGGATTTTGTTTTTTGTTATCGTTCAGGCAAGAATGCAAAGTAGCTAACTTCGTATCAAATCACAAAAATGCAAAGCAGCTTAAAAAAAGAATTCCTTTCTAGCACAGGAATACACAGTAGGCTAGAGCTGTTCCTTTATCAATGTCTGTTTAGCGCAGCAATACAAATGAACAACTGTCATAACTTGAGCTCAAGAATATAATTTGAAAACAAGATCCGTTTCACGTTGTTCACGTCTCCACCCACAAAGATGGCGTCTTTCACCATTCATTCATCACCACATCATGACCTATGTACATCATTCGATCAAGGAATAACTACACAATCCATTTTTTTCGACATTTCCAAAGCCTTCGATCGAGTGTGGCACAAGGGATTATTGAAAAAATAGAAGCTGTTGGTATAAGAGGCAATTTGGCATTATGGTTTCAAAACTATTTACAAAATCGCAAACAAGCCGTTGTTATAAAAGGTAAAAAGTCTGAATACAAAACAGTACCTTCTGGAGTTCCACAGGGTCTGTGTTAGGCCCCTTGTTATTTCTCATATATATAAACGACATAACCAAAAATACTGAATCTGTTATAAAACTTTTTGCGGATGACACAAGTGTGTCACTTGCATTGAAAGACCCCGACAGAAGAGCAGCAATTTTAAATTCTGACTTGGAAAAAATTAACAGCTGGGTGAAACGATGGAAAGTTAGTTTTAATGAAGAAAAAACTGAATTGTTAACATTTAAGAAAGACAACCATCCAGTTTACCCACTGTCATTTGGAAATATTGTTCTCGAAGACAAGGAATGTCACAAACACTTAGGTCTGATTTTTAAAAAGTAACTGCAAATGGGAAAAACATATAAACAGTATTATTAGAAAATAACCCTTCTTATTTCATGTTTACGTTCCTTTAAGTACAAGTTATGCAGAAAAGCCTTGGATACTATGTACAAATCCTTTATATTGCCACAGTTTGACTACGCCGACATTGTTTGGGATAATTGTACTGGAACACTTTCAAACATGCTCGAAAACCTGCATTTGGGAGCTATAAGAATTATTTGAGGAGCTGTTAGAGGAACAAGCCACGAAAAGTTGTATAAAGAATCTGGATTTTGCACACTAAAAGAAAGACAAAAACGTTACAAGCTATTAATGTTTCACAAAATGATTAATTACCATGCCCCGGATACCTATCGAACTTAGTACCACCTCTAGTTTCAACAACAAACCCGTATCATCGCAGACGACCACATGAAAGAGTCATTCCCGCTCACAAAACAGAACTATATGCAAATTCATTCATTCCGTCAACTACCCAACTGTGGAACACATTACCTCAAACTATACAAACAAATCCTTCAATTAGTCTGCTGAAAAAATATTTGTCAACGAATGACACTGTGGTTCCTATATATTATTATTTTGGTTCTAGAAAGGAACAAGTTAAGCATTGTAGACTTCGACTTGCTATTAGCGATTTAAATTATGACTTATTCAGACGCCACCTGTTAGAAGACCCTATATGTTCATGCGGATATACAGCAGAAACATCAGAGCATTTCCTACTACATTGTCCCCTTTAAAATAATAGGGTAATTAGAAATAAAAAATTTTTCATTAATAAACTAGATTGAGCGAATTGACAGAAATATCAATCACATTTCCTGATTTGGAGATTTTTTACTTGTTTTTTCTTTCCCACTTTGCTCATCTAGTGATTAATTAATGATTTTGTTTTACTTATTTGTTGAGCTTATGATTACGATGAATGAATAAAATTTTGTTTAAAAAAAAAAAAAATCATCACCACAGAATCCCACCATCTTGCCAATGGAAAGGAACTCGATCCAGCCATGGCACATACGGGACATTCTAACGTCACCATGAAATGCAACACCTAGCTCTTCCACTGTACATAAATATTCCCATCCTCACACATACACGAAACCTCACACTCTTACTCAAGACAGTACGCATTTCTCAGGCGTCTTTTTGAAACCCTACCCTCTTCACTAAAACAGGACCGGTCACACACCCAGAACAGCACCAGTCATACACCCAACAGTGGTCACATATCCAACACAGCACCGGTCACATACCCAACACGGCGCCGGTCACATACCCAACACGGCGCCGGTCATATACCCAACACGGCACCGGTCACATACCCAACACAGAACCGGTCACATACCTATCTCAGCACCGGTCACATACCCAACAGCACAGCACCGGCCACATACTCAACACGGCACCGGTCACATACCCAACACAGAACCGGTCACATACCTAACTCAGCACCGGTCACATACCCAACAGCACAGCACCGGCCACATACTCAACACAGCACCGGACACATACCCAACACAGCACCGGTCACACACATAAAACAGCACCGGTCACATACCCAACACAGCACCGGTCACATACCCAACACAGCACCGGTCACATACCCAACACAGTACCGGTCACATACCTAACACAGCACCGGTCACACACACACAACACAGCACCGGTTACATACCAACACTGCACCGGTGACATACCTAGCACATACTCAACACAGCACCGGTCACATACCCAACACAGCACCGGTCACATACCTAACACAGCACTGGGCACATACCGACACGGCACCGGTCACATAGACCTCTTACCCAGCACAGCCCCGCCCACACAATAGACACAACGCTCACTGTTCACCACAAAATCCCACCCTATTACCAAGCGCAGCACCGCCCTCTTACCGGTCACATACCAAATGCAACACCGCTCAGCTTAAGGCGCTCCCTGCTCACCACGAAACCCAGACCTCTTACCTAGCGTTCACTTGATCTTACCACGAAACCCCGCCCTCCTACCCAGCGCAGCCCCGCCCACACAGAACACCGGCTACACAAAACTATGGTCATACAAAACCTACAGAACTCACTCCTCACCGCGAAACCCCGCCCACACAAAACACACAACGTTGGCTCCTCACCACACATCGACACTCCTCAGGCATCTTACCCAGCACAGCACAGCACATCATAGCACAACATTATATATTCATCTCAACACCCACAGCAGATAGGCTACTACTCCTTAGGCGTCACCACGAAATCCGGCACTCCGGCTTACCCATCTTATCCAGTACAACACAGCATCATTCAGCCCGACCGACACACAACAGAGCTATAGGCGTTACCACCCCAGGCGTCACCGCAAAACCCGGCGACACTCTTACCCATCTTATCCAACACAGCAAAGCATCATTCAGCTCGACCGACACACAGCAGACCTACAACAGGCGTCACTACCTTAAGTGTCACCCCGAAACCCCGCCCTCCTACCCAGCACGGCGCTTCCCAGCCAAAAGACACAGCACACACACATGACCACCAGGTAGGCGTAGTACAGCACTGAGCTCCACGACCTCCTCCACTTCAGCGAGGCCTTGGGCGCGGCAGCCGGACTGAAGGCAGCTGCGCGGCACGCGGATGGCTTACTGGTGCCGTTGACCCCATTTTCTGCACGTGTTTCCGCCCCGCCTCCATCAAGGCAACTTCCGTCAGCCTTGTCCACGAGCTGGCTGGCGGTCCTCGCTGTTCGCCCTCGGACTTCAGGACCGCTTCCACGGTTCGGATCCCAGTAAGGGTCCCTGGTGGTGTGAGGCCTTTTGCTCGACCTCGCCCGAACATTCTTGATGTAGGCGGCGGCGTGGGGCCAGGGTTTGGGGCCCTGGAGGCGATACTGGGCGGGCAGGCAAGGGCCCAGGTAACAGCGCAGGGCCAGGCCCGGGTCTTTGAAAAACATGCGGAACAGGTCGGGCCGCGCCCCGAACTGCTCGGCCACCTCGTCCATGTGCTCGATCCAGAAGGTCTGGAAGAGAAACCACAGTAAGCTCACTCCGTATCAAATTTAGGTCGTATCGTATCGTACCGTACCGTGTCGCATGGTATCGTATCGTATCACTCCATCCTTTCTTGTAATGGTAGGTTATAATAAGAAAACAAATCTGTCATAAAAGCTCGTTGTCCTTGTTGGGACGCTATAGTGAAGAGACAAAATTATCCTACTAAACGTCTAGAGAGCAGGATCATGTTTTCATTTTTGTTGTTGGGTATGTTTGGATAGACAGACAGCTAGCATGTCTTGTCTGGGACGGAAGCTTGTACGGGACCCTCACTGTTGGGATTTTATTATAGCAAAAAGGTAACAACCTACTGGACGTCGGGAACAGAGACACGTTTTCCTTGCTGTCACACCACCGTCACCACCACCACTATCATCATCCTCGTCGTCACCGTCGGCACCATCATCACCAGCAGCAGCAACATCAACAACAGCAACAACGACACTCATGGTTGAAGAATGGTCTGGCTCAAGGTCTTACCTGAAGTGTGTGTCTGCGGGAATGGTAGTACTTGGCGTCCATATTTTGCTGCTTCCTGCCGATGTCCTTCTCCATTGCCGCTCTCTCCGGCAGCTTCACCCGACCTAAAATGTACAAAAGGAAGGTCATCATTGTCCGACCCAAAATGTACAAGAGAAAGGTCATCACCCGACCCAAAATGTACGAAGGGAAGGTCATCATCCGGTCTAAAATGCACAAGGTTATCACAGGACCCAAAATGTATAAAGGGAAGGTCATCACCGACCTAAAATGTACAAGGGTAACGTCATTACCCAGCCCAAAATGTGCAAGGGGAAGATCATTACCCAACCTAAAATAAGAAGGGCGAAGGTTGTCTCCCGACTTAAAGGGTTCAAGGGGAAGGTCATTATCCAACTTAAGGTATACAAATGGAAGACCGTCGCCAGATGTAAAAGGTGTAAGAATAAGGGCATTACCCAAACTAATGTATACAAGAAGAAGAAGAAGAAGAATAAGAAGAAGAATGGCTAACTGACTGATTTACTGAATAAACGATAATGCTAAAAATGATGATGATAATGATGATGTTGATGATGACGATGGTGGTGGTGATAATGATGTAGACGACGACAATGATGATTATGACTACGACAACGACGACGACGCAAACAATAGCGAGGGGGAAGCAGGAGGTGGGGGTCGAGGAAGGAGGGGGACGATGGCGAGGAGTGGAGGAGAGGGAGGGTGGTGGCGCAGTGGACTGACCCAGCAGCAGGTTGAGGAACCAGCGAGTCTGCAGTTCAGCGATGGGCATGACGGCCCCGATGGGCTGCACGAGACCGATGACGGCCAGCGTGGCGTGAGGGAGGCGGGGCGGGAAGACGTACTTGTACAGCCCCACCCGGTTGTCCCTCACCTGCAACGTACAATACAGTCACAGCACGTCAGTCAGTGACGTGAGGGAGGCGGGGCGGGAAGACGTACTTGTACAGCCCCACCCGGTTGTCCCTCACCTGAAACGTACAACAGTCACAGGACACCAGTCAGTGACGTGAGGACACGTGAGGGAGGCGGGGCGGGAAGACGTACTTGTACAGTCCCACTCGTACAACGTACAGCACAGTCACAGCACGTCAGTCAGTGAGGTGAGGACACGTGAGAAAGGCGGGGCGGAAACACGTACTTGTACAGCCCCACTTGTACAACGTACAGCACAATCACAGCACGTCAGTCAGTGAGGTGAGGGAGGCGGGGCGGAAACACGTACTTGTACAGCACCACTCGGTTGTCCCTCACCCGCAACGTACGGCACAACCACAGCACGTCAGTCAGTGACGTGAGAGAGGCAGAGCGGGAACACTTAGCCTACTTGTACAGCTTCACTCGGTTCTCCATCATGTGAGCCGGTTTGGCCTAGCGGTAAGGCGTTAGGCTGGTAAGCGGAAGGACCTCGGTTCGATACTGCTTCGGCTCTCCTTTCTCTTCAGAAAGGTGGTTTGTGGACACTGTCTTGTGACTTTGTCCATCACTTCCTACTGAAACATTAAAATGGCTCTCATCGCGGCCCACCTTAATGCAGGAACCATTCTGGTGGTGACAGTGTAGCGATAGGTGTATAATTTCCCTCTCTTCCCACCTCCATACCCCCTTGCCCCCGTCCCTAATAAGCCTTATGGTTTCTGTGGACGTTAAGCACCATGTTTACTTACTTACTTCTCCATCACTACAACGTACAGCACAATCACAGCACGTCAGTCAGTGAGGTGTGGACACGTGAGCGAGACGGGGCCTTTAAAGGCTAAAATTATCCATTTTCAATCATGGTCATGTGACTACATGACGTACAATCAGTTGATATGGAAAACCACAGACCCTGATGTTACAGTCGATCGTGTATTTTATACACACACTCACACACACACGCGAAGGTTTCAGACCGGTTCTTTCTGATTCTGTATGAAGATGAGAATAGAGCAAGTTTTGAAGCCTACATTACGCGATCAGTCACTCAACGGTGATACAAATACAATAATTATGCGGATCTTCAAACACCAGCGGCTGTCGACCTACCTGCACCACTTCCGGGTCAAGGAAATCCAGCCGGTAGTCGTAGCCCGTGGCCATGATGACGACATCCACCTCCTCCGTCGTACCGTCCTGGAAGTGCACCTGGTGGGGCTGGAAATGTGTCACGTTGGGTCGCACCTCCACCCTTCTGCTCATCAGGTGGAATGGAATCTCGTCGTTGATGGTCGGGTGAGCGCCAAGCAGTCTGGTGCAGCAAGTAAGTAAGTAAACATCGTGCTTAACGTTCATAGTTCAGGAGCTGTGTGAGAGTCGAGGTGGCCGTCCTGGGCTGTCCGTCCTAACGAGCCTTCTGGTTTCCGTGGACGTAAAGCTATATTGAACCATGCTTCGGCATTGGTCTCAGCTTGTCCATAATATGTCAACTGACATCTGAAGACATTAAGCAACACTTCATCATCATCATCTTAACGTCCACAGAAACCATAAGGCTTATTAGGGAAGAGGAGAAGGGGGTGGAGGGGAGAGGGGATATGGAGGTGGGGAGAGAGGGAGATTATATACCTATCGCTAGACTGTCACCACCAGAATGACTGCTGCATTAAGGTGGGCAGCGATGAGAGCCATTTTAATGTTTCATTAATTGTGAGGGACAATGTCACAATACAGCGTTCCCACAGACCACAACTTTTGAACAGAAAGGAGAGCCGAAGCGGATTCGAACCGAGGTCCCTCTGCTTACCAGCCTAACGCTTTACCGCTAGGCCAAACCGGCTCACACTGGTGCACCATCTTCTTCATTGTTGCTTTACGTCCACGGAAGCGAGATGGCTTATTAGGGACGGGGACAGAGTGGGAAGGGGAAGGCTCGACCGCGGAAACCGCCCGAAAAAGACCGGAGAGACCGTGGACCGCCGCCAGAACAATGGAAGTGTAAGGCGGTGTCCCCTCGCCATTGCCCAGCGACTTGTGCACTGCGCAATTGCTGTTTCAGCTGCTGTGCTTGGGCAGAGTCACAAAGACAATGTCCGTTGCACTGCTGTTGACGAACAACTTGGACAACTCGAAGCAAAAGAGTCCAACTTGCTCAGCCCAGCTCCACCTCCCTACTCATGATCTCTTCTGGGCTAACTTGAAGGTCCAGCTCCACCTCCCTTCTCTAAGATCTCTTGATCTTTTGATCTCGCCTGGAACCTTGCACAAGGTGGTGCACCAGAGGACAGAATGGCTTAAATACAATGTTACCTCGCAGTCAATGGGTGAGCCGGTTTGGCCTAGTCGGAGAGTCACAAACACACGCTCTACCTTACTGCAGTTTTCCAGTCATCAGAGTTAGCATACCTTACTGCAGCGTCAAAGCCATGAGAGCCTTTCTACCTCTCATCAGACAGCCTACATGACTGCATTTTTTTCAGTCGTAAGTGTAACACCTGATTTTAGTATTTCATTTATTAGAGATAGGCTACTAGACAGCAGTATACGTCCCAGTAATCACAGCCAGCCCACCTGACGGCAGGGTACGTCATAGTCATCACAGACAGCCCACCTGACGGCAGGGTACGTCCCAGTGATCACAGCCAGCCCACCTGACGGCAGGGTACGTCACAGTCATCACAGCCAGCCCACCTGATAGCAGGGTACGTCACAGTCATCACAGCCAGCCCATCTGACGGCAGGGTACGTCACATTCATCACAGCCAGCCCACCTGATAGCAGGGTACGTCACAGTCATCACAGACAGCCCACCTGACGGCAGGGTACGTCACAGCCATCACAGCCAGCTCACCTGATGGCAGGGCACGTCACAGTCATCACAGCCAGCCCACCTGATAGCAGGTTACGTCACAGTCATTACAGCCAGCCCACCTGACGGCAGGCTACGTCATAGTCATCACAGACAGCCCACCTGACGGCAGGCTACGTCACAGTCATCACAGCCAGCCCACCTGACGTCAGGGTACGTCACAGTCATCACAGCCAGCTCACCTGATGGCAGGGCACGTCACAGTCATCACAGCCAGCCCACCGGATAGCAGGGTCCGTCACAGTCATCACAGACAGCCCACCTGACGGCAGGCTACGTCACAGTCATCACAGACAGCCCACCTGACGGCAGGCTACGTCACAGTCATCACAGACAGCCCACCTGACGGCAGGCTACGTCACAGTCATCACAGCCAGCCCACCTGACGTCAGGGTACGTCACAGTCATCACAGCCAGCTCACCTGATGGCAGGGTCCGTCACAGTCATCACAGACAGCCCACCTGACGGCAGGCTACGTCACAGTCATCACAGACAGCCCACCTGACGGCAGGCTACGTCACAGTCATCACAGACAGCCCACCGGACGGCAGGCTACGTCACAGTCATCACAGACAGCCCACCTGACAGCAGTGTATGTTTGTCCCAGTCATCAGGGACAGCCCACCTGCCAGCTGTGTATGTCCAAGTCATCAGGGACAGCTCACCTGCCAGCGGAGTATGTCCAAGTCGTCACAGACAGGCTACACAGCCAGAGACAGCTCACCTGACAGCAGTGTATGTCCAAGTCATCACAGACAGCCCACCTGCCAGCAGTGAATGTCTAAGTCATCAGTGACAGCCCACCTGCCGGCAGTGAATGTCCCAGCCCGCCTACCTGTGCACGGGGGTGAGCCCCAGCATGTCGTGGTCCATCCTCATGTTGGCCTGCAGCTCCACGCACCACTGCAGCAGGCGGATGGGCAGGGAGAAGACCACCCGGCTGTTGGCCACCATGTCGGCCGGTATGCCCCAGAGCGCCGTGCGAGCCACCACCCACGACCCGCGCCGTGTGCTGAGGTACACCTGTCACAACAAACACGGGCGTCGGCGGCTGATGGGTAGGTGGGTGGGTACCCGGTGGGTTGATAGACTGAGTCTGGACGTTTAACAACCAGTCTAGCGCAAAGGCTTTCAAAACGTATCTTTTTTCCTTCTTCTTCTCTAGAATCAACAAACAAGGGAGTTATTTTAGCACTCGAAGGCCGTCACAAGAACACAACAAAAAAAGACCAGAGTCGCCTACGGTAAATCTTATTTGACATGCGAGTAAACATAAGGTTATATAAACTTCACCCAAGGTACAACCTTAAAAGAATTCCACTCGGCTGTTGGCAAGGTCTTGAAAACAAGTACCGCTAGTCTACATCTTTTCAAGAGTTACTAGTACTTGCCGTGTATCTAAACTGAAACCATTACATTCGCGTCATCTTGCATCTTACATTCTCTCATTGCAGTCCTGTTTATGTCCTTGTCTTTAATGTCATTGCATGTAAAGCACAATGAGCCACGCTTTCAGGGTGTAAAGGCACTCACTCAACAAATCATCTTTATTATCTTTACTCTCTCTCTCACATATATCTTTTTTCTGACCTTGTGTTGTTTATAGGCGTTGTTGCTTTTGCATATTACTGTTTTTTGTAGAATGCGTTGTTTACGTACTGTTGTTTTATCATGCTACATATTGTTTGCAGAATGTGTTGTTTACAGATATTATTTTGTTGTTTTTTTGTTTGTTTTTGTTTTGCAGTTTGTATTATTTTGTTCGCAAGATGTGTTATACACACAGTGTGTTTCAAGAATCAAGGTTGAAGATTATCTCTTCGGAGAAATGAAAATTCGTGGCTAAACAGACATCGCATGACAGTAACGATATCACACATTGCGGAAATAAAACTCAAAGAAGAAGAACCGTTTTACACACACGCAAGATTTTTTATTATTTTTTATATTACACAGTCTCGTTATTCGTATTGTTAATTTACGTTTGCATGAACACACACACGCACACACACACACACACACACACACACACACACACACACACACACACACACACACACACACCACCTCACATCACATCACATCAAAGATCAGACACTGCTTTAATTTTTAAAAACAAACGAAACACTGTTGTAAAAAATTATGAGCTATACACTGAATAAAGTTTACAGACTGCTGTTTACCTTGGCTGCAGTCTTCGCCAAGTCAGACGCAATGTCAACAGCGGAGTTGCCGATCCCTGCCAAACAAAGCACCACAAAAAACAACGAGTGATTGAAAATGCATTGTGTATGTCCTGTCTGTAAGTATGACACTGCACCTTCCAACATACATCGGTGTTTATACGTCCTTCTTCCCCACCCCCATGGTTCCAATACCCTCTTTTCCCTTGAATGTAATTATGAAGTGTTTAGTTCCGCTCCAATATGTAATGATAATTATTATCACTTTAAACATCTATTGAATGTAACCCCCCTCACCCCACACACATATACAGTGATGCAAGTTTATCCCCCTCATATATTAAAGTTGATGCTTCTCTCCCAATAATAATATTGATATTTAAAGACTATATTTTGATGCCCCCCCCCCCCCTCCCCACACACACACAAACGCCTGCTCCCCTCAAACAACAAACAAAATTATTTATTGACCCCCCCCCCCCCCCTTTATCTTTATGCTGTCCTTTCATATAATGTAACCTTAATGTTCATGCTGATCTCCCCACACACCCCTACTGATGTTCATGCTCTCTCCAACATTAGGTAAACTTGTTAATCCCTCATCCCAATACATGTTGATGTTTACGTCCCCCCCCCCCCCCTAATATATTGATGTTTAATCCCCCTTCTAACGCGTAAAGGTTTGCCCCCACCCCCACCAGTATATTGATGTTTAATCCCCCTTCTAACGTGTATAAGGATTTATACCCACCTTCCTACCCCGGCCTCCAGCCACACTCCTCCAACATAATATTGCACTACATGCATCTCCTTGTAGGACAATGTTTTACACAATACTAACTGACAATTAAGCGCTGTCTTTGTGCTCCGAACTGACCAAGGACAAGGACTGTGTTCTGCTAAGCGTTGACAAAGACTGTGTTCGAAAGTGACCAAGGACAAGGACTGTGTTCTACTGACCTGTGCCAAGGACTGCGTGCTACGATGATGAGTAAGTAAGTCATTTGGTGTTTTACGCCGAGTTAACCAGTGCGGTTATACCAGGGCGATCTACGATGTTAAAGACTGCATCCTAATAATGACAAAATACAAGGTTTACGCCCTAATTAACCAATTAATCGATCGCTTTTATGTGTAGCGCTACTCTCTACCGCTCAATGAAGAGGACTGTGTTTTGGAGACCGATCAGGAGGGCTTTATTTGTGTTCTGCCAACCATTGAGGAAAAAACCCTATTGTTTTCTGCCTACCAATGAAGAGGAACCATTGTTCAACTGACCAATGATCAGGACTCGCTGACCAGCGAAACGCGAGGGTCGCTTGTACTGCTGTGAGTGAATGAGCTCCCCTCGGAAGAGGTCGATGCCCGGGAAGGAGGGCATGTAGGGCACGGTGTGGTGCCCGCTGCAGATCATCACGCCTTCGAACACCTCGCTCACTTTCCGGCATGCACCGCTCTCCCTCACTTCCGCTTCCCTCAGCCGCCGTTCGCTGGTTTCCGCTTCCGGTCGGCCGGACTGTCTTGGAGTTCCGCGAGGGCTGTCCGAACAGAAGCTACCGTCGTTTTCGTCATCGCTGGTGACGTTCACGTTCTTCCGTCTTTCGACGTCACTTCGATCGCCGTTAACGCACTTCATCGGGCAGGCGTCATTGACGTGGGCTACGTACGTCACAACCCACCTTCCGGTCTCCTCGTAGTCGTCCGCTTTGCGCACGTGACGCACTTCCGTGTTGAACCGGATGTACGGCAGCAGACCGAAGTGAACAGCGTACATCCGGAAGTAGCGCAGCACGTTGGCGTGCGTCAGGAACTGCGGGACGTCCTCGGGGACGGGGAAGTCGCTGAAAGCCATCATCTCCTTGCAGGTATTGATGACCAGGCTCTCGTAGATGCCCGCGGTGCCCGGAGCCGAGGGGCCGTCCGAGTAGTTCCACAAACCGCCCAGGTCCAGCGTCTTCTCCAGGCACACGGGCTGCTGGTCCTCCTCCAGACACGCCTTGATGGCTGCCAGCCCGCTGCTCCCCGCCCCCACGATCAGCACGCGCTTGGCACGCGACATGGCCGCCATGCACTCACTCGGTCCTTTAGTAGTGTTCAGTATGTACCGCTATTGCGACTTAATTAAACACCGTCCCACCGCCTGCATTGAGCCGTCTGGAGATGGAGCTAGGATGAGGCGAAAGCGGTCAGAAGCTATGTAATCTACATGTTAAAGGCTTAGTGCTTTAGCAGAGCTCAGGAGCTGTGTGAAAGACGAGGTGGACGTCCTGGGCTACCCGTCCCTAACAGTCCGTACGGTCTCTGTGGACGTAAAGCAACCTTGAACTTGAAGCTATAGTACTTCAGAGCTCAGGAGATGTGTGAAAGACGGGGTGGATGCCCTGGGCTTCCCGTCCCTAATTGTCCGAACTGTCTCTGTGGACGTAAAGCAACCTTGAACTTTAAGCTAGTATTTCAGAGCTCAGGAGCTGTGTGAAAGACTAGATGAACATCCTGGGCTCCCGTCCCTAATATTATTGTCTTTGTGGTCGTAAAGCAACAGTGATGAAGAAGACGAAGAAGCTATTGCTTTCGGCTGTGAGTTTGAGGGTGGCAGGGGTAGTGGCTGAAATGGGTTGTAAGTCGGAACAGAACTAGGGTTTAATTCTTTATAGGTTCATTGTCGCAGTTGCCAGGGCCGTCTTGGTCTTGGTCAGATCCAATATCTGCAATCGTAGAAACAACGGCGTGAAATGTCGAAGTAGTGGTAGTAACAGTATTAATGACAGTAGCTATTATCCTGACTCACATCATCATGATCTGTAACATCATAATAACCACCAATACCACCACCATCATTACCACCACTACCACCATCACCACCACCACTATGATTATGATCATAATGATAAAACTTTCGTTCGGATTTTCTTTTATAAAACCATTTGATTTAATCCACGAAAGAGTTCACTGCTCACAAAGTGTACAAGTAGAACCCCTTTTAAAGGGACACAATAAAACCAAGCGCAATATATCGGCAAATAGCCTTCTTCTAAAGCAACGATCAAACGGTTATGCTACTCGAGAAAGAAAAAGTAGTTTACATGGGTGTATCAAGCGTACAGTGGGAGGCAGTCGCATTTATAAGATAAGATAAATAAGATAAGGTAAGATACGATAAGATAATACTTTATTGTCCGGTAAAAAGGAACACTGGTTTGAAACATGCCATCAATGTAACATGCAAAATAAACGAAAATCTAATAATTCTATGTAAGACATGTACGTAAGAATATTGTTTAAACAATTTAAAATTCTAGTTAAAACAAAACCAACAACAACAGAAAGAACACACACACACACACACACACACACACACACACACACACACACACACACACACACTAAAAACAAACAAAAAACAGCAAACAAACAAAAACAGAAATAAACAAACAAACAAAAAGCAAAAACAGAGAAAAAGAAAAGAAAAACAGATTGGACTACAATTAATGAGGGTTTGAAGATTTACTGTATGCCTTTGGCAGTCTTCAAAGCTTGCAAATGAACTTAGTGTTCAGTTTTTACATTAAAACTAGTAAAACTGCATTACTGTACTGCTCAAGTGATTTTCCTATTTTTTTTCTTTCAATCTATCATTTAAAAAATAATTCACTGTTTAACGCTAAATATGAGAATTTAAAAGCAGAAGCGTGCATGAGTGTGCATGCAGTGACTTTGCTTCTTGAATCCTGCTGTATATAAGCCCCTAGATTGTTGTTGTTGAACTGCAGCCATGAATGCAATGGGCGTAATCATGCAATAGGCTTGTTTGGAACGGTCCAGGTTTTTTTCTTTCTTTCTTTTTTGGGTATAATTTCTTATAGGTATTACCCCGTTTTCAAATCGACCCACACAGTTACCTCCAGGTTGAAGAGACAGAGTGAAGAGACAGAGTCTTGACTCCACTCAGTTGCTAGACATGGATATTTATTACTTAGGATTTACGCACACATTGTAAGGAACATATCAACAACAAAACAACCCAGCACTGACGACCACTACCACCACAACAGAATAAGACACAAAAGCATCAAACAAAAATAAGCAAACAAATAAAAAATATTTATCCAAAAACTAGAACAAAAACAACCAACCAAACAACAACAACAACAACCCCTTAAATGCTGGTGTCGGAAACAAGGCTCAAAGCAAGGTCGACCTCTATAATATGTTGCAGTCACGAAGTGAGTTCGGTCATTATGTGCAATAGTGGCTACCCCTACTACTACTAATAATATTTATAAAGCGCGAACCTCTCACATAAAAACAGAGCTCAGTGTGCTGTACGAAATTCAAATATGAACTACGTAATAGTTCAGAGCTCAAGAGCTGTGTAAAAGTCGAGGTGGCCGTCCTGGGCTCCCCGTCCCTAATAATTATAATAAGCCTGTTGGTTCCTGTGGACGTAAAGCAACACTGAAACGAAACATAATAGCCATAATTACAGTAATAATTAAAATTTACCGTAAGTGATTAAAATCGCTATAAAAGGGGCAACATACGGATTAGTTGTGCAGAAGTTGTACATTTTGTGATGTGTACCGTCCGGCACTAAAGCGGGTGTCGAAACTGCATGGCCAGCCTTGCAGACCACAAGTGCGGCGGTAAAAAGTACTGCACTGACCCCGCCACGCCAGACAGAGAGGTTTTGAACAGTGACGTAGCGTCTCGTCTCCTTGGCTTCTCTCGCACGGCCACAGGTATCAACTGTTGGTTGGTTGACTCGGCGTGCCAGCACATTTTATGTAAATCACTAATGGGTGCGTCGACACGGTCCTTTTATTTCTTTGTCCTCCGACATACCACACGGCAGGTAATCGGCTTTTAACACCCATTGAGCAGGACTTATAAAAGAACGTTACCCCTCCTTACGCCTGAGTACGGATTCCCGGGAGATTTTTTATTTTTTATTTTTTTTAACTTTGGGAATCAGCGAAATAGTAGCTACATTCTGTCGAAAGACGTAAATAGCAACGTATAAGGAGGGATTGGTCGATTCTGTCAGAATTTATTGGTTGTACTTGAAATAAACGGACAGCAAGTCTAACTAAATGAAGATTCCCAAGAAGTGATATCCGTACTTCAGAAACAGATCTACCGAAGTGGCAAAGCAAGGTCGGCCTCTACATGTTGCAGTCACGAAGTGAATTCGGTCATCACACGCAATAATATTATTACCAATAAAGATTGTTACTTATTTATGGCGCCCCAGTTTGTACTAGTCTGGAGCGTTTACAAGGACCTATAGATAAGCCGCTTTTCATCATCATCATCATCATCTTCACACACACACACACACACACACACACACACACACACACACACACACACATGAGCTTATTATAATAGACCACGTCTGTCAGCATGTGTAATGCGTGTCATCTTGTCACGAAAACATCGTCTGTTAGCTGGTTGTCACTAAACAGGATGTCGCGTGTTCAGCTTGGTTTAACTGTAGCCTAAGTCTGTTGTTGTGAGTTAGCCAGCGGAACTGTGACACCAAAAACAGGCTGGTGGCATTTGTGCATTTCAACGAGATGGACAATGGCGTCCATTTTGGTCAGTTTCTCGAAGAACACTTCATACTATGCATTATTATGACACCGGCTTAAAAAGGAATGTGCTGAAAAGCAACTACTAAGAGAAATATTGTACTAAAAAGGAATGTACTAACTAGGCAAAGAATTATCGGAACGTACTAAGATCGTAGAAAGTGCCAAAGTGTGAATGTACTGAGAGTAGAGAAGAAAGTAAAGCTTCAGTGATTTTCCTTTTTATGTATTTATTTAATTTGTTCTTTTTCTAAATTAGTTTTTAGTGTTCATTAACTGAAAAGGAAATAAAGACAGGCTTATATTGAAATCGCGTTTTGAACGTACCTGTTTCGCGTCTATGGCCGCCTGAAGCAAAACCAATGTCATTCGTCACCAGTCACTCAACTGACGGTCAACAAAAATACAGACTTGATGACGTTGAGACACGGGATGGGCGTTGAGGAGGAAGGGGGGGGGGGGGGGGGGGCGGAGAAAGAGGAGAGAGAGGGGGGGGGGGGGAAGGGAGTGACAGGCGTGTGTGCTTTCGATCGCATCTATCCCCTTTCACCCCCCCCCCCCTACCCCCCCACCCCTCCACCCCTCCCCCCGACCTCCCTCCACCCCCACTGTTCTGCGCACCTGCCGCAGTGGACTACAATGATAACAAATGTATTTATGATAACAGAGAGAGTGTGAGTCTCGAAACAAATTTACTAGGAATATAATTATGATAACAGAGAGAGTGTGAGTCTCGAAACTAATTTACTAGGAATATAATTATGATAACAGAGAAAGTTTGAGTCTCGAAACTAATTTACTAGAAATATAATTATGATAACAGAGAGAGTGTGAGTCTCGAAACTAATTTACTAGGAATATAATTATGATAACAGAGAGAGTGTGAGTCTCGAAACTAATTTA
>JABMCL010003079.1:347500-352500 GCA_018857735.1 Alviniconcha marisindica | reverse complement strand
ACACACACACACACACACACACACACATACATACACACACACACACACACACACACACAGGTAAGATAAGATAGAGAGAAACATACTGAGACACAGAGAGAGACAGAAGTACAGAGACAGAGACAGAAAATAAAAGACAGAGAAAGATCCAGACAGAAAAGATCGAGTAATTGATACAGACATGACAAAGAGACAGACAGAGACACTGTATGACACAGACACAGATCCGAGAGACAGACTGGCACGGTGAAAGGCACAGACATACTGTCAGACACACACGCACACATGGCATGGTCATACATGCTACAGGCAGCACACAGACACACCATGGGCCCTACTTGCTACAGATAGAACACAGACAGACACAGAGAGGAGACCGTCAGACAGTCAAACCGATTTCTCTCTCACCTTGACAGGTCAGGGTCAGACCCAGCAGACAGATGGCCCAAAACTGAACAGCGTAGTGCTTCATGGTGTTTCGTAGTATCTTTAAAAAAATAAAAATAAAAATATTCGATTAGGGAACAAAAGGTCATTGGACTATGATTGAGAATGGGTTGACACAAGCACGGCTAAATCAACTTTTCGTAACGATATGGGACAAATGGGACATAGACAGTAGGATTGGAGAGGACGGAAGGACTAAAGGCAAAATGACTGAATCACTTAGCCTGTCTTGGACCGACGACTGGACTCGAGAGAGCAAAAGTGAGACAGACGTGGTGGAGGGGTGGGGGGGTGGGGGGGTTCAGTATAGTGATGTTACTTGAACCGTTCTGCTACACTCTTAGCAGCCGGGAGGGCGGGGGGGGGGGGGGGGGGGGGAAGGGCCAGGGGGGCGCATCTGCATCTCCGCCAAACGTTTACACGACGGGTCTAACCATTTACTTGATTTTATTAAGTTTTTATTCTAATTAAGTGAGTGAAACTGTATACTGTTTACTTCCCTTTCTTTATTCACTTGTTTATTACTTGCCAAAGGCAGACAGCCGAATTTCCTTCTTAAGGATTAATAAAGTATTATTGTAATGTACTTACCTAATCGTGCTTACTAACTGAATATTTTAGCATTTTAAAATTACTCAGTCCTTGAACATTCTTAATTAATTACGACGCCACTGCACTTTGGAGGCTATCAGAAATTATTTTATGGAATTATTACTCAAACGGGAATACTTTCATTTAACTGTGGGTAACTATTGGCCAGCGTGAATAAGTATTAATATATTATAACCATTTCATCTCAAATACATCTTCATTCTTCCAAATTAATTTGTAGTCCACGTATTGTTGTTTTTCTTCTAAAACAATATTTTCTCTCTGTAATACACGCTTAATATCGAATAATTGTCCTGCGACATGGCAGAGTCTACCTCTCAGTATGACATCTTGTTTGTCTGCAATAGATTATGCCTGAAGCTAAACTCTGTTGTTGTTTTTCTTCTTCTTCTTCTTCTTCTTCTTCTTCTTCTTCTTCTCTCTCTTTCTCTCTCTCTCTCTCTCTCTCTCTCCTCTTCTCTCTTCTCTCTCTCTCTCTCTCTCTCTCTCTCTCTCTCTCTCTCTCTCCCCCTCTCTCTCGTATAAAACGCCTATTTGTGTTAAGTCTTTAAACCCAGGTCTTGGTTCAAATAAACAAATAATTAAGACTAAAAAAATAAAAAATAAAATACGGCAAACATCAATGTATGCAACCATAATAGGAAGGGCTTTCTGCCAGAAGGCGACTAGATGTTTACTGTTTTGAAGAATTACCACTGAATCGTATTCTCTTCTTTCTCCATACGTATTACTCCGTCTCGAGATGTTTCAAGATATTACATAGGAAATATCTCGGCATCCACGAGAGCGGCGCTATACTCCCAGTCTCAGACTTAAAACATAAAACTATAGAATATAGAGCTGTTACCCATCGCAATCAAAGTGTGCAGACAAATAAAACTTAGCAAAGACAAAATATTTTTACTGAGAAATCGAAACAGACCAAAGAATTGAAAATAATCACAACAACAAAAATCCCTTTCTTTTTAAGTCTGCACAGACATACAGCTACGAGCAAACAATTAGACAAGAGAATGTGTGGTAAGGAAACGCTGAGCTGTATACTCACAAGATCTGGAGCTTGCACAAGCTGATGGTGTACGAGGTCTGGAGTTTGTACAAGTTGATGGTGTACGAAGTGTGGAGTTTGTACAAGTTGATGGTGTACGAAGTCTGGAGTTTGTACAAGTTGATGGTGTACGAAGTCTGGAATTTGTACAAGTTGATGCGGTGGTCACTTTCAGGACAGGAAGCCTTGGCTTTGCTAGTGATGCTTGGAGACTGGTGAGGAACGCTGCCATATTTATACCGTGGGCTTCCCGGAGTTTTGTTGAACGTTACCCAATAAACTACCGGATGTCCACCCCACAATCAACGATTCGTCCGATCACCGGATTGGGCGATCGATTTGTTTTTGCCCCCTTTACCCCAAAAAGAAATCCGCAGCCTGGATGCCCATTGGACAGTACGTCTTCTCCTGTTCCCTGATTGGCTGAAACATGTTTTGAAAGACTACCCGGAAACTAGTCTGGTTCCGCGTCTGACCTTCCCCTCTCACCCCAAGAACAGTAGCAATTGGTCAATATACGTCACAATCAGTTCAGTGTATCGCTTCGGCTGAGTGGCTTGGAAGGTTGTAAGCGAACGTACAGTACAGCGTCACGAGGATAGCTACCTTTTACTTTTCGCTTGGGGGCACATCCTCGGTGTATCACCCATAAAATAGGCGAGTGAGATTCATTGACTTTAACTGGAACCTACTACAACGCCTCACAAAAGAACTATAGCTAGAAGGAAGCGATGGGACTGTCCAAACGAGGAGACGGCGGTGATGTCAACGGCAGGTGCCTTTAGCGGCCTTGTGGTCGGTCAAGTGTGAAAACTCATTGAATTTGCCCACGCAAACAGTCGCCCTCGTCGCCACTCAGCTACCCGGATGTCCAGAAGGCTACAGCGGTCATTGACCCATCCGCAGCCCTGCCCCTTTCCCGCTGTTATTGCCGCTGTCGGCAAAAGGTTTGTGAGCCGGTTTGGCCTAGCGGTAAGGCGTTAGTCTGGTAAGCGGAAGGGCCTCGGCTCCATTCAGCTTCGGCTCTCATTTGTCTTGAAAAAGGTTGTGATTTGTAGATATTGTCTTGTGACTTTGTCCCTCACAATTACTGAAACCTTAAAATGGCTCTCATCGCTGCCCATCATAATGCAGGAGTCATTCTGGTGATGACAGTGTAGCGATAAGTATAATTATAATCCTCCTCTTCCCCCACATCCATATCGGCTCCTCCCCCCCCCCACCCCCACACCCCACACCTTCTCCCTGTCCCTAATAAACGTTATGGTTTTTGTGGACGTTAAGCACCATGTTTACTTACAAAAGGGCTTCCATTAGGAAAGCGACCGATTCAGTGCAGTCACTTCCAGATAACATACGTGTTTCTTTCCTGCCTGACAGTGAGAAGATTTCACAAACTGCAACAGGGCAATAGACAGGTACTTCTCGTGTTTCTGGACGATATCAAAGTGTTTGAACAAAGTGAAGAAGGAGACTCGACTGTGTAAGTGACAGTCCGATGCTACAGATCGAGGCGAAAGGACGAAGCTCCACATAGACTTTCGTTTGATCGGGACACTGCAAGACAGAAAATCACCGGAAATCACGCCACGTGCTGCCTGCGTAAAATGAGGGGCAGACTAACACCCAAAAACTGAAACAAGCGCTAAACAGGCAGAGAAAGAAATTGAACTCAAATGCTTGTGGCAAGAACAAAACAAAACAACAACAACAACAAAACGCCCAAAAAGATAGCTGAACACAAAAGCCTGTGGCAAAGTTATAAATAAGGACGAAACAGCATCACAAAATTGGGTTGAGAATAAACCCAAGACCCTACTGTTTTATTCTGAGGCAAAACATCAGTGATGCAGAACTTTTGACAGAAAAAGAAAGGACATAATATTATTTTCTTCAATTCTAAGGTTTTCCACATCAGAAGTCCACTATGCTTAGTTATACCATCACTGTGAACAAATGCTTCACCATGTTTCGATTCCGTTTGTTTTGGACAGTACAGAGAGCATTTGGGGTTTAATCATTATGATCAATAAAAAATGATTTCTCGGTGATTTAAATCAGCTGTTTTCCAAGCGCGCTGTGGCGTCTTCAGTCGGTGTGAAAGACGGTACCCTCACGTCAAGGGCTGTAACTCTGGTGCATCCCAAAAGGTTTCTTGGGAACAAGTTGTATCGTGTTTAGCACACTCCAAGGAACACATTAAGACTAGTTGAGCTGAGTACCGGGGTGGGGAGTGGGGTGGGGTGGGGGGTGGGGGGTGGAGTGGTTACCTCTCGGACTAATAATGTAGGCTACATTCCTGATGTGGTGGAGCAGATGTTTTGATAGCATGGGCCTTACCACTGACAGGATCGGGACTTTCTTTCTTCGGTGTCTTTATTAATATTAATATTATTATTATTAACAAAATTGTATCTAACAATATTGATTCGGAGGTGGAAGGGGCCGGGGACGGGTGGGGCTGAAGCATCCAGTGCTCTAAATTATGCACGGACTCTCTTTCTCTCTGTCTGTCTGTCTGTCTGTCTGTCTACGTCTGTGTCTCTGTTTTTGTCTCTCTGTCTCTCTGTGTTCGTGTTCTGTGTGTTCTCCGTGTGTGTGTGTGTGTGTTGTGTGTGTGTGTGTCTGTGTGTGTGTGTGTTTGTTTGTCTGTCTGTCTGTCTCCCCCCACCCCTCTGTGTGTGTGTTGTGGTGTGATGTGTGTGTGTGTGTGTGTGTGTGTGTGTGAAAAGCTGACTGTATGAAGTGCGAAGTGTATTCATTTAGCGAGTCAGTGATGCAGAACCGCGCGTCAGCAAGAAGCTACAGGTTCTCCGATGCTGCGGAGTGAGGTCACGTAAGGTCAGAGGGGTGACTGTATCCTTTAGCCGGTCGTATGCCGACGCCAATCAGA
>JABMCL010003079.1:330000-342500 GCA_018857735.1 Alviniconcha marisindica | reverse complement strand
GTGCAGCAGACCGTAGCTGCCTCCTGCCGGGTTGTCCCTGCCGTAGAAGTAGATGTTGTTGTTGACGGAGTGGACCTCGGCGTCGTTGTCCTGGGTGCCGCCGTCACCGGCTGTTGCACAGAGATAGAGAGGGATAATTAATTATAATTTATTAAGTGACGAGTCATCGAGAGAAGAGATATCGTCATCAAGAGCTGAACATCGCGTCATTTAGAAAGTATTAATTACCGTCAACCAAAGATCTAGTTGATGTGCTGTAGAAAGATTTCCATTAGTATGTGCATGTGTAATATATATGAACAGTAGCAGAGAGAGAGAGAGAGAGAGAGAGAGAGAGAGAGAGAGAGAGAGAGAGAGAGAGAGAGAGAGAGAGAGAGAGAGAGAGAGAGACAACATGTGTGTATGTTCTCAAATTCTAATGTTTGACATCTGTGTTACGGAATTTGATCTAGTACGTTTGCTTATTTATAAGTGTGGCAAAGTATAATGCTTTGGAAATTCTTTTTAAATTAATGAACCGTTAGCTGAATTTCTCTGTGGGGGATGATTACACAGATTTTTACTCGGCTTGAGTTAACTTGACATTTTGCAATGAAAGTCAAATCAAGTAAGTATACTTTAATCATCCCTCACAGGGCATTTCAGCTGACTACTAAGACTCATTAAAAAAATTTTAATGTAAAGAGGACAAGAGGAGTCTACTGACCGTATGCATTGTTGGTGACCGAGTCCCCCACGTTAAAGGTGAAGCCATTGGAATGCTCAAAGGTCATCTTCACTTCGGCACGCACGCGATCCGGGTTAAAGGTCAGCTTCAGCACCCCCTGGCGGTCACACTCACACTTTCCGGAGCCTGACGTCGGCTTGGAGTGCCACGTCACACCTTCCGGCAGCGCTGACGCCTGCCCCGTTCTCAGATCGACATCAAAACCTGGTGGTAGACATAACGTAGTAAGTATGAGGGGCGGTGTGGGGACAGGTTCGGCGTTAGAAACAGCTGACAGGTTTACAAACGGCAGACAAGTTTAGAAAGTGTAGAAAGGTTTAGAAACGGCAGACAGGTCTAGAAAAGGCAACCAGGTTTAGAAAGAGCAGACAGTTTTAGAAAGTGTAGACAGATTTCGAAACGGCAGACAGTTTTAGAAAGTGTAGACAGGTTTAGAAACGGCAGACAGGTCTGGAAAAGGCAACAAGGTTTAGAAAGAGCAGACAATTTTAGAAAGGGCAGACAGATTTAGAAACGGCAGACAGTTTTAGAAAGTGTAGACAGGTTTAGAAACGGCAGACAGGTCTGGAAAAGGCAACCAGGTTTAGAAAGAGCAGACAATTTTAGAAAGGGCAGACAGATTTAGAAACGGCAGACAGTTTTAGAAAGTGTAGACAGGTTTAGAAACGGCAGACAGGTCTGGAAAAGGCAGACAGGTTTAGAAAGAGCAGACAATTTTAGAAAAGGCAGACAGATTTAGAAACGGCAGACAGTTTTAGAAAGTGTAGACAGGTTTAGAAACGGCAGACAGGTCTGGAAAAGGCAGACAGGTTTAGAAAGGGCAGACGATTTTAGAAAGGGCAGACAGGTTAGAAGCTGCAGACAGGTTTAGAAACGGCAGACAGGTTTAGAAATGGCAGACAGGTTAGAAGCTGCAGACAGGTTTAGAAACGGCAGACAGGTTAGACTGTCCGCCACTCCGATTGTCCTTCCTCTTTCAAAACCATCCTCCTGTTTAATAACTGTTTTTAAAATGTCTTAAAAACGTGTGCGATCGAGCGAGTGTGTGTGTGTGTGTGTGTGTGTGTGTGTGTGTGTGTGTGTGTGTGTGTGTGTGTGTGTGTGTGTGTGTGTGTGTGTGTGTGTGTGTGTGTGTGCGCGTGTGTGTGTGCGTCTGCTAGTGTTATTGTAAAGCTTCCTGCGTTCATACCTTGTGTGGTAGATGGGCGCTATAGAAATCCATATTATTATTCTGATGATGACTATAATTATTGCTGCCTACAGAGTATAACTGAGAAATGTACAGAGGAAGTAGTTGACAATGCTGACAGTTGTACTTACTGGTGGGGGTGGGGGGCGGTGGAGGTGCTGGTACTTTCTCCAGCGGTGCCGGGGCGACCTTGGCTGAAACATCCAACAGACATTAATATTCCACTGTATCAACTCACCGTTCACAGCTGAAGCTAAATACGCATGCAACAAAAACGAAGACGTTAACATCGTCATTGCTTGTAGAACAGCATGCATAGGTTCGTGGATAGTTAGAGGACGAGTAAGTCAGACAAACTGAAAAAGCAGGAAAACAGAGGGAGAGAGATAGAGAGAACTCGAAAACTTTATTTTACAAGGATTGTAGCTTAGGTTCCGTCAAAAACCTGTTTAACAACTAGTCTTACTATGCTACTGATGAATAAATATAAAAAAAAACCAGAATATTATAAATTAAAAATTTAAAATTTTCCCAAAAAAATTTAAGAGAGAGAGAGGAGAGAGAGAGAGAGAGAGAGAGAGAGAGAGAGAGAGAGAGAGAGAGAGAGAGAGAGAGAGAGGGGAGAGAGAGAGAGAGAGAGGAGAGAGAGAAACACACACACACCCCACCACACACACACACACACACACACACACACACACACACACACACACACACACACACACACACACACACGCACGACGCAACCACAAAAATTAAAGAAACAGACTGAGACATATAATTATGCAGACAGAAATACAGGGATAGAAACAGAAAGTAAAAGACAGAGAAATAGAAGGGGAAATTTAAAAAGGAGAACTTCAGGGGGGGACAAAAGAAACAGGCAAACACACGCCCAAAACCTTTTAAACACACACACACAAAAACACCACACACACACACAACCCACCACCACACCAGGAAAAGGGACCCCCCTCCCCCTCTCTCTCTCTCTCTCTCTCTCTCACACACACACACACACACACACACACACACACACACACACACACACACACAACAAACAACACACACAACAAAAACCACATGAAAACCCCCAATCACACACAGAAGCTGGGGGCCCTCAGAAGGGGTCAAAACGATTTCTCTTCTCCCCTTTGGGTTTGTGTGTGCAGAAACCCCTTGCCCCCCAGTTTAATTTTTTTGAAAATTGGAAAAACCCCCAAACAAAAAAAACCAATTTTTTTTAAAAAACGAAAAAAAGGTGGGAAAAGAATGAATCTTTGGGGCCTGAGGAAGGGGTGGGGCAGGGTTTTGGACGAATTTTTTCGTAATAATGGAACAAAAGGACATAAAGTAGGATAGGGGGAGGAGGTAGGTTTTAAAGGGCATATTGAATCATTTTAGCCTATTTTGGGGCCCGGGGACGCCCCGGACTCCAAAAACGGGGGTAAAAGGACGACAGGAAGGGGGGGGGGGAAAAGTTACTTGAACCGTTCTGTTCCATTCTTAGCTGTGGGGGTAAAAGGGGCCGGCTGCATCTCCTCCAGATGTTTACTGACGGGTTTTACTATTTCCCAATCATTTTAAAGGTTCATAATAATTAAGGGGGAAACCCATACATTACTTACTTTTTTTTTAAATTTTTTTTTTGTAAAAGGGCAGAAGAAAAATGAATTTTTTAAGGGATTTTTTTAAAGAATTTTTGTATTGTATCGTACTCCCTTTAGTCGTTTTTTTATAACTAAACTTTTTTGGCATTTTAAAATTACTGGTCCATAACGTTCCTCCCCAATTACGACCCACTGTATTTTGGGAGGTTTTTTAAAAATTTTTTATTGAATTATTACTCAAAAGGGAATACCTTCATTTAACTATAGGTGACTGTTGACCAGTGTGAATAAGTATTAATGTATAACCATGCTCTCCAAAATACATCTCCATCATTTAAAATTACTCTGTAATTTACATAGTGTTGTCTTTCTTTTAAGACAGTATTTTGTCACTGTAATACACGATTGATATCAAATAATTTTCATGCAACATAGCAGAGTCTACCTCTCAGCATGACATTTTTTGGGGTCTACAATAGATAAAAGCCTTAAGCTGAACCCTGTTTTTTCTTTTCCTACTTTTTTTTCTTTCTCTTTTCTCTTTCCCCCCAAACGCCCATTTTGTGTTGAAGTCTTAAACTCCAGGTCTTGAACAAATAAACAAATAATTAAGACTGAAAAAATATGACAGACATCAAAGTATACAAACATAATAGGTAGGCATTTCTATCAGAAGGCGACTTGATGTTGATTTTTTTGAAGAATTACCAGCGAATCGTATTTTCTATTTTTTCCGTATGTGTTAATCCGTTTCAAGATATTTTAAGATATTACATGTAAAGTATCTCGGCAGCCGCAAGAGCAGCGCTACCCAGTCGGACCAGACTTAAAAAACATGAAATTATAGAATACAGACCTTTTGCTCATCACGTTGAAAGAGTGCAGACAATATTTTTTTGCAAAGACAAACTGTTTAATATAATTTTGTAACATAAATCGAAACAGACCAAACAATTATTTTTTTAAAGTACCCTTTCTTTTTAAGTCTGCACAGAAATACAACTGCGAGCAAAAATAAGACAAGAGAAAGTACTGGAGGGAAACGTCGATCTGTATACTTACGAGATCTGAAGTTTGCGGTACGAAATCTGGAGTTTGTACAAGTTGATGCTGTGGTCACTTTCAGGACAGGAAGCCTTGGCTTTGCTGGTGATACTTGGAGACTGGTGAGGAACACTGCCATATTTATACCGTGGGCTTCCCGGAGTTGTCGAATGTTGCACAACAAACTACCGGATGTCCACCCCACAATCAACAACGATTCGTCCGATCACCGGACTGGGCGATCGATTTGTTTTCGCCCCCTTCACCCCAAAAAGAATTCCGCATCCTGAATGCCCATTGGCTAATTTCGCGAGGCCTCGGTCAAAACGGCACGTCTTCCCCTGTTCCCTGATTGGCTGGGACATGTTTTGAAGACGGCGCACGGAAACTAATCCGGTTCCGCGTCTGACCTTCCCCGCGCACCCCAAGAACGGTAGCAATTGGTCAAACTACGTCACAGTCGGTTTAGAGTATTGCTTCAGCTGATTGGCTGGAAGGGTTGTAAGCATGCATTATAGCGTCCCAGGATTGCTCCCATTTACCTTTAGCCCGGGGACACATTCTCGGAGTCGCACCTCTGAAACAGGCGATCGACATTCATTGACTTTAACCCGGCACGCCTCACAAAACGTCTCTGCTAGAGGGAAGCGACTGGACCGTCCAAACGACGAGACGGCGGTAATGTCAACGGCAGGTGACTTTAGCGGCCTTGTGGTCGGTCAAGTGTGAAAGCTTATTGAATTCTCCCACGTAAACGCTTGCTCTCGGAGCCATTCGGCTACCCGGATGTCAAGAAGGCTACAGAGGTTCAATGGGCAACGCAATCTAGCTAGCCTGTGGAACTGGCCCGTCACGGTAGGCGGAGACAGTCTTGTTACTCAGAATAATAATAATTACAGGCTACATTCCTCATGTGGTGGAGCTGATGTTTTGATAACATGGTCTTTAGCACTGACGGGATAAGAACTTTCTTTATCAAGTGTCGTTATAATAGTTATATGTATTTATAAAAAAGAAAAAAGAAAAGAAGAAGAAGACGATTCTCTGTCTGTCTGTCTGTCTGTCTGTCTGTCTGTCTGTCTGTCTGTCTGTCTGTCTCTCTCTCTCTCTCTCTCTCTCTCTCTCCCCACGGGGTGTGTGCGTGCGCTTTGCTTGCTTGTTTTTAGGGTGTGTGTGGGGGGTGGGTTTGGGGGAAATGGGAGTTCTGTTTCTATGTTACTACAGTTAGGTGCCCAGAGGCGGGGGAGCAGGGTGAGGGGGTACATTTAGCGAGTCAGTGATGCAGAACCGCGCAACAAGAAGCTGCAGGTTCGTCCCCGATGCTGCGGAGTGAGGTCACGTAAGGTCAGAGGGGTGACTGTATCCTTTAGGACCGGGTAGCGCCATGCCGAGCCAATCAGTATAGGTGTAGGTGTCGATCACACACACACACACACACACACGCACGCACGCGCGCACGAACGAGCGCGCAGCACACACACACACACACACATCACACACACACACACCACACACACACACACAACACATCCACAACCCCCCCCCACACAACACGCTCGCGTGCACGCACATACACACACATACACACACTTCTCACACACACACCAAGAATGCGCATCGCATCGAACGCGCGCGCGCGCCACTCACACACATCACACACAACACACCACTCGCACCTACACACACATGAGAAACCCAGGTATGACGTCAATCTGCTAGTACAAACAGACACTATGTTGGAAAATTGACACGGCACTGACATGGAGAGTGGGGAAGAGGGAGATTATATACCTATCGCTACACTGTCACCACCAGAATGATTCCTGCTTTAAGATGGGCAGCGATGAGGGCCATTTTAATGTTTCTGTAGGAAGTGATGGACAAAGTCACAAGATAGTGTCCACAAATCACAACCTTTTTGAAGAGAAAGGAGAGCCGAAGCGGTATCGAACCGAGGTCCTTCCGCTTACCAGCCTAACGCCTTACCGCTAGGCCAAACCGGCTCAAGTCCGGCTCACGTACGTATACATACATAATAACCATCTTTGTATGTCCGGGTCACTCGGGGCAGGGGCTGTCCGGTCCGGTGCGTCAGACGTATTTCTGAACTGTTGGAATGTGTAGCCAGGGCGTTCACCCGCACGACAACTCCTCCACTGGATCGTAACTGTGACAAAATCTGCTGGCGGCGACAGAGCGGGTCCCCATTATTATTCTCCCTCACTTCGTACAGCTAGCTTAATTCCCTTGATTCGGAGAGATCCGGGACTGTGCCCAAAGAAACAGTACATCCGGCTGTCCGTGTGTCGTTTCATCGTCATTCGTTTATGCTAACGATATAACAGAAATGACGTCAGACGAATAATGATATGATGATAAGAATGGCACGCATACACCTGAGCGTTTCAAAGAAGAAGAAAAACAGAAAAACAGAAAGAAAGAAAGAAAGAAAGAAAGAAAGAAAGAAGGAAGGAAGGAAGGAAGGAAGGAAGGAAGGAATTTGCTGTGTTAAATTACGCCCATTCAACCATTATGGTTATATCAGGGCAAGGAAGGAAGGGAAGAAGAAGAAGAAGATGATGATGATGATATCAACACGACCATTTGCTTTGCTGGTGGGAGTGCTCAGTTCTATAACATCCTTAAACAGGGTACAAACAATTTTTTCAGGAGACAAACATCTTGTCTTTTGTTGTTGTTTTGTTTGTTTTTTCTGCGCCAAGCAAGAAGTAATTAAATGTTTGTATATCAAACGTTTTACCGCGAAAGAATCTGTCGTAGGAGTGAGTTGTTGGATTTTAACATCCTTGTCAACCGCAGTGTATCACCTCAGGACGAGAGTATGGTTACTATGTAGGTAAACGTGTTTAACATCGAGTTACTAGGGTTCGTGTTAGCCGGTAATTTCCGGTATTTTACCGGATAAGATAAACATATACCGGAAGCAAATCAGCGATCGGTCAGGCTGTTATTTTGTTTGACCGGTTCCAAAAAACAAAAACCAAGAACACAGAAACGCAGCAAATTTGAGAAGGTGCGTGTGGCGTGTGTGCGTGCGTGCGTGCGTGCGTGCGTGCGTGCGTGTGTGTGTGTGTGTGTGTGTGTATGTGTGTGTGTGTGTGTGTGTGTGTGTGTGTGTGTGTGTGTGTGTGTGTGTGTGTGTGTGTGTGTGTGTGTGTGTGTTATCTCTCACACACCACAACCACCACCACCACCACCACCACCACCACCACCAATTAACCACAAACTACCATTAAACTGTTACAAACTTTTTTCTCTACCATTAAACTGACACAGTTGTCAATGACAGCAACGACAATAAATACATACAGATATGAACAAGCGTGCTAGGTGACAATTATTAACTAGGCCTAGATGCACTGCCATCGGCTACAGATGTCTTCCATCATGGTGTCTGGTTTGGTTATACTTGTTCGCTGATTTGTCTCCCACGAGGTAGTGGCGGGAACGGAGATCCCAGTAGGATGGGTGAATTGGTAGACTACATCTAACGCTACGCTACAGAACAAATCTAGGGAAATGTACTCACCTATACGAAGAAATACAAGGAACAGTTAAACACAAGCGCTTTCCACAGAAAGTCTTCGTCAGATGTAAGAAGACAGATAGATAAAAGAAGAAGGAAGCGAAGAAGAAGATAGACAAGGAGTTGAAGTTAAAAAAGAAGAAGAAAAAGAGTGAACAATGTATATGTAGATTTAAAACGACGTCATCAAAATGACGAAAATTTGAAACTACATCGTCACCATGAAAATGACTACATTAAAAGGGGCTAAAGTGAGAGCCATTTTAATTATTCATTAATTGTGAGAAGCAAAGTCACACTGTGACAGTGTCCACAGACCAAACCTTTAAAGAGAGAGGAGAGCCGAAGCGGAATCGAACCTAGGTCATTCTGCTTACTAGCCTATAACTAACGCTAGGCCAGACCGCCTCACGGTCTTCCGTCGCAAAAGTAAGTAAACATGGTGCTTAATGTCCACATAAACCACAAGGCTTATTAGGGACTGGGAAAACGGGGCGGTATGGAGTTGGGGGAAGAGGGTCTGATCGCTGATCGCTATTGGTTTGACCAACAATGCTTCACATCCCGATTCGTTCCCTATGACTATGTACGAAGAATGTCGACCTTGATTAAAAACAATGTTATTTACTTATGCACCATAGCTACTCTCATAATGGAACACACACAAACAAATCACTTTTATTTACTTTACATATATGAAATTCGAAATTCTGGCTGGCTTTGCAAACCAACAAGACTTCCTCTGTGATTAAAGACATTCGTTTCGGCCAGTGAGCTCGATGAGTATTTATAGGACGATCGCTTCAGCCAGTGAGCTTGATGATTATTTAAAGGACGAGCCAATGACATGCAGCAGTCATTCTGACGACGGGAGCTTCTGATGTCATGCGAGAAAGAAGAACGAAGAAAAGGAAAAAGAAAAAAAAAGTAGGTCCTATCACTGTGAATGTTCAAGGTCCAGATCATGTACGATGCGGTATCTATTCCAACATACATTTAATACTACTAATAATGTATATTTATCATGCGCTCATCGACGCCCTGAGCACTCACATGTATGATACATAATTATGTGATATGGAGTGGAGAGTGGAAGGACGAGTGTGACCGGCAAGCACGCACACACACACACACACACACACACACACACACACACACACACACACACACACACACACACAACACACACACACCACCACACACACCACACACACACACACACACACCACACACCACACACACAAACTAGCCCCAAGCCACCCTCCCATCCCTACCAACCCACCCCACACACACACATACACGCACGCACGCAAACACGCACACACACGTTCGTCTAATCCTGTTTAACAGCAGAGGAGGCCAACAGTCGACCAGTAGCGCAGAACGCCTGACCAAATTAAGCTTACATAATTTGGACAGAAAATACAATACGACTAAGAATTTTTCCTTCTCTCTCTCTCTCTCTCTCTCTCTCTCTCTCTCTCTCTCTCTCTCTCTCTCCCCTCCACCTTTCTCTCTCTGTCTCTGTCTGTCTCTGCCTGACTCCGTCTATCTATCCTCTCTCTGTCCCTGTCTCTCTCTTTGTCTCTGTCTCTATCTCTGTCTCTCTGTGTCTCTATCTTTGTCTCTGTCTCTGTGTCTCTCACTGTCTCTCTCTGGCTCTGCCTGTCTGTCTGTGTGTCTGTCATCTGTCCTCATTCTGTCTGTTCTCTGACTCTGTCTATCTGTCCTCTGTCTCTGTCTCTCTGTTTCTGTCTCTGTCTGTCTGTCTGTCTGTCTGTCTGTCTGTCTGTCTGTCTGTCTGTCTGTCTGCTGTCTGTTTGTCTTTGTCTCTGTCTGCCTGTGTCTGTCTGTCTGTCTGTCTGTCTCTGTCTGTCTCTGTTTCTCTGCCTCTGTCTCTCTGTCTCTCTGTCTCTGTCTGTCTGTGTCTCTAGCTCTCTCTAGCTCTCTCTGTCTTTCTCTGTCTCTGTCTCTCTGTCTCCCTGTCTCTGTCTGTCTGTTTGTCCGTCTGTCTGTCTGTCTGTCTGTCTCTCCCTCTCTCTCTCCCTCTCTCTGTACAGGAACAGCGGCGAGTGTGGCCGCTGGTCGTGGAATATGAAATATCGATGGGCAACAAACAGTGTCGAAAAAGGATGTTGAAGCTCTGAGGTTGTAACTATAAAGTTGCGTCCCTTTATCAAGCTGTGCGTGAGCGGCTTGCTTTTCTGGACAATCTCAGTTTAAATTTCTGAAATTCTGTCCTTGTTCCCTGGGCATTATGAATTATATCCTTCACATGATGTGTGCGTGTGTGTATGTGTGTGTGTGTGTGTGTGTGTGTGTGTGTGTGTGTGTGTGTGTGTGTGTGTGTGTGTGTGTGTGTGTGTGTGTGTGTGTGTGTGTGTGTGTGTGTGTGTGTATGTGTGTGTGTGTGAGCGTATGTGTGCGCGCGTGCAGGCGTGTGGGTGTGCGTGTGTGTATGTGTGTGTATGTGAGTATGCGCGCGGCGCTGCATCGTGCGTCTGTTTGTCTGTTGTGTGCAAGCCGCTGCGTGCGTCGTGGTCTGTGTGTGTGTGTGTGTGTGCTCGTGCGTGTGCGTGCTGTGCTGTGGTGTGTGTGTGTGTGTGTGTGTGTGTGTGTGTGTGTGTGTGTGACTCTGTGGGTAGGGGTGCCGGAGTGCGGAACTTGCCTTGAAGAGAGAGAGAGAGAGGTGGGAGTGGGTGGGGTGCGGGGAGGGGGAGGGGATGCGAGAGAGAAAAAACCCAGGAACAAATAAGTTTTAATTACAGTCAACCATTAGATTTCAGGGCGTGAGAAGGCAGACAAAGAGAAGATAGAGAGAGAGGAGAGAGAGAGAGAGAGAGAGAGAGAGAGAGGAACGGGGAAGGGAAATATGCTGCAGGCACCACACCACGTCCACGCAGACTCCGTGACTGGTCTCGCAGTGCTCAAGGTGTACTTCTGTATAAATATCTTTAGGCTGGTGGGCATGCCAAGGCAGAATGGAAAGAGCTAGTGAGCTCCCCTGTGTTTGACATGCAACACGAGTGGTCTCCCTTCTTTCACCACATCATGGCCGTGCGCCTCTCACGTGACGAAGGAGCCAGAACCAACTGACAAACGCTCCTGGGGCAAGATCTCGACTCGCGTGTTACAGTCTACCCCCCCCCCCCCCCCCTCCTATTTAATTGTTTATTGATCTGTCCTTGTTCCCTGGGCATTATGAATTATATCCTCAATGATGTGTGCGTGTGTGTATGTGTGTGTGTTGTGTGTGTGTGTGTGTGTGTGTGTGTGTGTGTGTGTGTGTGTGTGTGTGTGTGTGTGTGTGTGTGTGTGTGTGTGTGTGTTGTGTAGTGTGTGTGAGCGTATGTGTGCGCGCGTGCAGGCGTGTGGGTGTGCGTGTGTGTATGTGTGTGTATGTGAGTATGCGCGCGCGCGCCTGCATGCGTGCGTCTGTGTGTGTGTGTGTGCTTGTGCCCGCACGCGCGTGCGTGCGTGCGTCTGTGTGTGTGTGTGTGTGGCTTTTGCGTGCGGGCGTGGTGTGTGTGTTGTGTGTGTGTGTGTGGTGTGTGTGTGTGTGTGTGTGTGTGTTGTGGTGGGTGCCGAGCTGCGGAGAATTCTTGCCATTGAAAGAGAGAGAGAGAGAGGTGGGAGTGGGTGGGGTGCGGGGGAGGGGGGGGGGGGAGGGGATGCAGAGAGAAACAACCCAGGCAGACAAAGTAATTTGGTAATTTACGCCCAGTCAACCATTACGGTTATTTCAGGGCGTGACAGACAGAGAACAAAACGAGAAAATATCAGAGAGAGAGAGAGAGAGAGAGAGAGAGAGAGAGAGAGAGGAACGGGGAAGGGAAATATGCTGCAGGCACCACACCACGTCCACGCAGACTCCGTGACTGGTCTCGCAGTGCTCAAGGTGTACTTCTGTATAAATATCTTTAGGCTGGTGGGCATGCCAAGGCAGAATGGAAAGAGCTAGTGAGCTCCCCTGTGTTTGACATGCAACACGAGTGGTCTCCCTTCTTTCACCACATCATGGCCGTGCGCCTCTCACGTGACGAAGGAGCCAGAACCAACTGACAAACGCTCCTGGGGCAAGATCTCGACTCGCGTGTTACAGTGCTACCCCCCCCCCCCACCCTCCCCCTTCCACGCTGCCTTGATTTTAATTGTTTATTGATCTGCACCTCTGTCCCGCCTGTGCCTTTTGTGTCGCTCGTGTTTTTATGAGCATGTAGCTTCTATAGCTACATTTAAAATGTTGCTCTAATTTACAGTATGCCTGCATGCTTTGGCGTCTCTGCTGACGTTGTTCAGTGTAATAATGCATTGATCAATACCGTATACGCTCCGTTGCTGTTTCTCTGGTCTGATTTTATTTATATATTTATTGTTTGACTG
>JABMCL010003079.1:312500-322500 GCA_018857735.1 Alviniconcha marisindica | reverse complement strand
ACACACACACACACACACACACACACACACACACACACACACACACACACACACACACACACACACACACACACACACACACACACACACACACACACACACACACACACAGTCTGCCTGTCTGTCTGTCGGCGCTGTCTCTATCCGTTTGTCTCTGTCTGTCGGTCTCTGTCTCTGTCTCTGTCTTGCCCGCCTGCCTGTCTGCCTGCCTGCCTGTCTGTCTGTCTCTTTCTTTTACTTATACAGACTCACGACACACACACACACACACACACACACACACAACCACACACACACACACACACACACACACACACACACACACACACACACACACACACATACCACATACACACACACACACACACACACACACACACACACACACAGTCTGCCTGTCTGTCTGTCGGTCTGTCTCTATCCGTTTGTCTCTGTCTGTCTGTCTCTGTCTCTGTCTCTGCCCGCCTGCCTGTCTGCCTGCCTGCCTGTCTGTCTGTCTCTTTCTTTTACTTATACAGATTCACGCACACACACACACACACACACACACACACACACACACACACACACACACACACACACACACACACACACACACACACACACACACACACACACACACACACACACACACACACACACACACACACACACACTGTAACAACACGTACTGCTGTCTCCCTTATTTCTAGCACACGGCGAAGTTCCAGTCTGAATCTCTGCCGCTTCAACAGCTTGGTCTCTAATGGCGTCTTTGTTCAAACTTTTTTTTTTCTTCGTAGGGAAAAACTTCCTCATCTGTTTCTTCAGTGCCCTCCTTTATTCTCTCCCCCCCCCCCCCCACACCACACACACACACACTCACACTCACCCTGTTTACTCTTTTTTCTTGTCCCCTCAGAGGCACTACTTTTCGTCAATGGAAGGTTGCGAGGTGTGACGCGGTTGACCGCCATTAGCCATTAGGGGATTGGGTGGCAAGCCGAGACTAAGTGCGAGCACACTGCCTATTGGGAATCCCATACATTAAGTGTCAGGAAAACTATTTAGCGCCAAGGTGCCGTTGCACGATCGAAGACGTTTCATGTTAGACCTTTTTTCTCTCCCGACAGGAGAAAGACGTTTGTGTGGAAGCGATTGATAGGAGCCCGAGAGACAGAGTAATCTCTCTCACAAAAGGAAAGTTTTCTTCTTCTTTTTCTTTTTTGGGGTGGTGGGTTGGGGGGGTGGGTGGGTGGGGGGTGGGGGTGGGGGGGGTGGGGGGTGGGGGTGGTGGGGGGTGGGGGTGGGGGTAGTTCTTTGGGGGTATGGGGGTTTGGGGAGTGGGGTGGGAAGGGAAGTGGAAATATGCGGGGCCTCGTGGGGCGGGGAGAGGAGGGTGTGGTAATCTCTGGAGCGACTGATTTGCGACTTGCAATATTTTGTCCCCCAGCACGATGTCTTGACAACAGCTGGCGGTCGGTCCTCTGTTGTGGTTCATTTTGCCAGTCTGCCCCTGGGCCTGTCCCGATCGATCCCCACCCCCCAGCCCCACACGTGTGTTGTCTGTTACCACCACCACCACCCCTCCAGCCCCACATGTGTGTTGTCTGTTACCACACCCCACACAGCCCTACACGTTTGTTGTCTGTTACCACCTCCGCAGGCTACACACGTTTGTTGTCTGTTACAATCCCACCCAGCCCCACACGTGTGTTGTCTGTTACCACCACCACCACCCCTCCAGCCCCACACGTGTGTTGTCTGTTACCACACCCCACACAGCCCTACACGTTTGTTGTCTGTTACCACCTCCGCAGGCTACACACGTTTGTTGTCTGTTACAATCCCACCCAGCCCCACACGTGTGTTGTCTGTTACCACTCCCACCCAGCCCCACACGTGTGTTGTCTGTTACTACTCCCACCCAGCCCCACACGTGTGTCGTCTGTTACCACCCCAACACAGCCCCACACGTGTGTTGTCTGTTACTACTCCCACCCAGCCCCACACGTGTTCGTCTGTTACCACCCCAACACAGCCCCACACGTGTGTTGTCTGTTACCACTCCCACCCAGCCCCACACGTGTGTCGTCTGTTACCACCCCAACACAGCCCCACACGTGTGTTGTCTGTTACCACACCCCACACAGCCCTACACGTTTTTTGTCTCTTACCACCTCCGCACAGCTACACATTTGTTGTCTGTTACAATCCCACCCAGCCCCACACGTGTGTTGTCTGTTACCACTCCCACCCAGCCTCACACGTGTGTTGTCTGTTACCTCACCCCACACAGCCCCACACGTGTGTTGTCTGTTACCACAACCCACCCAGCCCCACACGTTTGTTGTCTGTTACCATTCCCACCCTGCCCCCAAGTTTGTTGTCTGTTACCTTCCCCACCCAGTCCCACACTGTCTGTCACCTCGTTCCCCCTCCCCTCCCCTCCTCCCTCCGATTCCCTCCCCCCTCCCATCCCCGTTCTGTTCTTGTGTCTGCCTCTCGTCTGTCTCTTCGTCTCTTCCTGCGTCTGTATCGTCGTCAGTATCCCCTCCAGTTGATGATGTTGTAGAGCTGCATGTCCTCGGATGTCGGTTGACACATTAGGGACAAACTGTGACCAATGCTTAAGCGTGGATCAGTGTTACTTTACGTCCACAGAAACCGTAAGGCTCATAAGGACGGAAAGCCCAGGACGGCCACCTCGACTTTCACACAGCTCATGAGCTCTGACTCCTCCAGTCGGTTCGGTTGTGTTGCTTAATGTCCTCGGATGTCGGCTGACATATTAGGGACAAGCTGAGACCATTGCCGAAGCTTGGTTCAATATAGCTTTACGTCCACGGAAACCAGAAGGCTCGTTAGGACGGACAGCCCAGGACGGCCACCTCGACTCTCACACAGCTCCTGAACTATGACCCCTCCAGTATGTTGTTGACCGCTTTTATACAGCGGTATTTTCTCACTCTCGAGCAGACTCAATGCGCTTTTGTTGCATGCGACTCTAAATGAATGACTGTCGGTTAATTTTTATAGCGCGTTTTGAATGTGCACTGAAGTTGTGTGCGTATTTACAGCGCTGTTGGGTCGTTACATTGCTGGTGCCACGTGAAAGTGCTGCCGTCTTGCGCGTTCTGTGTACACCATACAACCATGCCACGTCACTTCATGCAAATTAATCCGCATACGTAGGATGCATGCGTGTTTAACTGTTACGGGCCACCTGCACCTTTGGATCTCTCTTCTTCTTCTTCTTCTTTTTTAGGTGCTTCTGCGGTAGCACGGAGGTGGCACCAGTACCGAACAAAGAATCGATCAGCACAGAAGGCTGACACTGGAAAAGAAATAAATTTTCCAACCGCTCCTACCGGGACACGAACCCGTAATCTTTCGATCGAGAGTCCGGCGCTCTAACCACTGAGCTATCCTCAGCTCCCCAACCCTTCCTCCCCAGCCAGTCATGCGTCTGTCTCTCCATCTGCTCCAACACATTCTGTCGGCCCTGTCTGTTCCTTCGTCCGTCTCTCCATCTTCCTCAACATCATTATGTCGGCCATGTCTGTTCCTTCGTCCGTCTCTCCATCTGCCTCAACATCATTATGTCGGCCATGTCTGTTCCTTCGTCCGTCTCTCCATCTTCCTCAACATCATTATGTCGGCCATGTCTGTTCCTTCGTCCGTCTCTCCATCTGCCTCAACATCATTATGTCGGCCATGTCTGTTCCTTCGTCTGTCTCTCCACCTTCTTCTTCAATACGCATTATTATGTCTGCCCTGTCTGTTCCTTCGTCTGTCCCTCCGTATCACCCAACATCATCATGTCAGCCCTGTCTGTTCTTTCGTCTGTCTCTCCATCTGCCTCAACATCATTATGTCAGCCATGTCTGTTCCTTCGTCTGTCTCTCCATCTACCTGAACATCATTATGGCGGCCATGTCTGTTCCTTCGTCTGTCTCTCCATCTGCCTGAACATCATTATGGCGGCCTGTCTGTTGCTTCGTCTGTCCCTCCATCTCCCTCAACATCATTATGGCGGCCCTTTCTGTTCTTCGTCTGTCCCTCCATCTCCACCAACATCATTATGTCAGCCATGTCTGTTCCTTCGTCTGTCTCTCCATCTGCCTCAACATCATTATGGCGGCCCTGTCTGTTCCTTCGTCTGTCTCTCCACCTGCCTCAACGTCATTATGGCGGCCCTGTCTGTTCCTTCGTCTGTCTGTCACCCTGTCTGCTCTCGCGGTTCTCTCCCCATGATCTTTTCTCCGACTAATTGAGAAGCGCACCGACAGTTGATAGATATAATTACATTCTACGTTAGGTCAATAAAGATGAAAGCCTCGCGGGCAGCCAGTTCGCACGCCAAAGCTATGGCGACCTACTAGTGTCAAAAGACAATATTAGTAGTTATGTTAACATATTATTCATAATTATGTGCACGTAATTACTAATTATTTGTAAATGATGATGATGATGATGATGATGATGATGATGATGATGATGATGATGATCATCATCATCATCATCATCATCATCATCATCATGCATTTCTAATGCGCCGAATCCCTCTATGACTATACATGGGTGAGAGTCAAAGCGCTATACATGGAACATTACAACAATATGCAACCTAATTTAATAATGTATTACATATCTCACTCTATCCCTCCCCCCCCCCCCCCCTGCATCCACACACACACCCACACGCCCACACACATATACACACAATCTCGCAACCCCTCGCTTCCCCCTCTCTCTCCCAGTCTCTCTCCACCTCGCCCCCTCCCCCCCCCCCCCCCCCCACCCACCGCCCCCGCATTTTTTAATTTTTATAAATCAGTCTGCCAGTGAAGATGTCAGCAGCAAAATCAAGATTGAAATCAAGTACGGCATCCTATGCCTGTGAAATAATTACATACACATAATTACCCACTTTGTCCCGACATAATTGTGATTATGTACCTTTGACGCAGGTAAGCCGCTGGAAGCAGCACGAAAGACTCATAATTACCGTTATGTGCAATAATTAGTCATTTTGGGCTTTTGACGCAACTAAGCCGTTGGAACCAGTCGTCAAAAGACATATTTACTATGTAGAGATAATTAGTAATTATGTGCTACAATTAGTAGTCATGTTGAGATAAACCTTTCGCGCTTCGCCCAATGGCTTACTAGTGTCAAAAGTGCACAATTACTAATTATCACTGACAATGACGCATGCGCCAGTCAATTCGGAGTACTGTCTGATTTCACGCAAATGATTTTCTGCGCGGGAATTTTCGTCCTTGAAACTGGTCCCTAAAGTTCCCCTTGGGGTCATCTTGAATTTTCCTGTGGATTGAATTCGATAACAAATTCGCCCGCGTCAAAAATTCGGGGATGCCGTCGGCAACCGCCATTGCTACAAATAAAAAGGAAATGCTGACAAGCCCGCACATGCGCACTTAAACCGTTTTAACATAATTATTGATTATAATAATAATAATAATAATAATGTACATTTATCAGGCCATAATCAACGCCCGAGCCTCACAGATACATATTAACCAAATATGATATTCTATACACATGTAGAGCATAGTCTAACAAAACACTTTACAAAAGTATTATTCAAAAAAAAACACCACACACACACACACACACACACACACACACACACACACACACACACACACACACACACACACACACACACACACACACACACACACTGACTGTAGCAGAAACTGGGTACTGATATTAGTTAGGATGGAAATACTGTGAGAAGAGGAAGGTTTTCAGTTTGGCTTTAAAAGATGACAGGGTTGAGCAGTGTCTAAGGTCTTGCGGGAGTGAATTCCAAATGTGGGGTCCAAAACAAGAGAAGGCGCGGAAGCCATGAGTCTTGCGTTTGTATTGTTGGATTTCCAGCATGCGGGTGTCAGAAGAAGAGCGTAGTGTACGAGATGGAGTGTAGACATGCAGCAGTTCAGAGAGGTAAGCAGGATCAGAACCATGTATAGCACTGAAACACATACGAGCGACTTTATACTTAATACGTTCTGAAATGGGAAGCCAGTGCAGTTTTTCCAGGAGAGGTGTTGAGTGTTGGTGACGGGGTGCCAAGAGAACAAGTCTTGCAGCGAAGTTCTGAATTTTCTGGAGAGGTTGGATGACAGAATTAGGTGTACCCATGAGGAGGCAGTTGCAGTAGTCAAGCCGTGAAAGGATATAGGAAGTAACAAGAGTCTTGGTTGCGTCTTCAGTGAGAAACCTGTGGATTGAACTAATGTGTTTAAGCTCGAAATAAGCAGTTTGGAAGATTTCTATGACGTGCTTCTTCGTGGACAGTTTTGAGTCAAGAATGAATCCAAGGTTCCTGGCAGAATCAGAGAAGGGGATGTTGTGAGAGCCAAGAGTAATCGAGTCAGGGAGGGAACGGTAGAAGGTTTCAAGGAAGACGAAAAGTGAAAGAGAAGAGCTTCTGTTTTGTCGTCGTTCAGTTTGAGCTGATTTTCAGTCATCCATGTTTTTATGTCGTCTGTGCATGCATTGAGTTCTTTGGTGAGGTTGGTCACTTCACTGAGAGGAGCTGATTTCTGGAGCTGTGTGTCATCTGCGAAAAGCTGATGGTTTACACAGTTGTTAGCTATGATATCGGAGAGAGGTGTAGTGTACAGGACGAAGAGAATGGGCCCCAGTACTGAGCCCTGAGGCACACCGTACATGAGCTGTCTACATTATGTAGACATAATTGTAATTATATATTTTTGACGCAAGTGAGCCGCTGGAGGCAGCGTGAAAGGCACATAGCTATTATTATGTGCACATAATTACTAATTATGTTCAAATAATTACTACTTATGTGCCTTTAGCGCAATTAAGCCATAACTGTTTGTCAAGAAATCAGCAGTTATTTGGAAATAATTCTAATTATAGGCACATAGTTATACATTTTGTCTTTTGACGCTAGTAGGCCGCCATACAAAGCGGCATGCAGTGCTTCCTCGGATCGGCAGCTGATCATGTTCCATAAATATATATCTCAGCCTCGAGCATGGATTTTTTTGTCTTCGATTTTTGCGGCACAATGCATACTTTTCTTCTTCTTCTTTGTGTGCAGATTTATAATATTGAAGCGAGCTGTGCTTTGGAAGTGCAGTCTCTAAGTCTGTTGAACCGGTCCTAATCTCCGATTGCTGTGAAGCCAGTTGGACTGGAATTATTCAGTGTCCGTATGATCAGGGTCCGCAAAATGGCTTCGCAAAATGAAAAAGAAAAGAAGAAGGGGAAAGGGAAAAAAAGTGTAGTTTTTTTCTCTCCCTTTTTCTTCTTTATTCTTCTTCATTTTTCTCCTTCTTCTTCTTTCTCCTTCTTTTTCTCATTCTTCTACTTCTGTCTCCTTCTCCTTTTTCTTTTTCTCATCCTTTCTTCTTCTTCTTCTTCTTCTTCTTCTTCTTCTGCTTCTGCTTCTTCTTCTTCTTCTTCTTCTTCTTCAATACGCTTTTTGCTCCATTTCGTTTCTTGCTTGTCGGATTCAATGATGTTATTCGTTCACTTCATTGAAGCTCAGAACTTTTTACGCTTGCATCTTCATATGCCTGGGAACATTCAGTGTTTGTGTCACAAAGTCAGCAAGAGACCTGCTCTCTGTTTTAATGGTGGTTTTTGGACTGCTACTGCATCAACGTATCTTAGAGTGGAATTCGATGCTGTATATTCATCTAAAAAAATACAAATGAGAGAGAGAGAGAGAGAGAGAGAGAGAGAGAGAGAGAGAGAGAGAGAGAGAGAGAGAGAGAGAGAGAGAGAGAGAGAATCTGAAACAAGAATGATTGCTAGCATTTTAGAACAGTCTGAAACACATAAAAGGTTAAGAAGAACGCTATTTAATATGACAAAGCACAAACTCTTTATAAGAATTTTCATCGGTAGGCTAATCCCTCTTTTCAAGCTACAAAACAACACATAAACAACAGATTAAAACGGTGAAAATGAGATCTAGGACACTTAACTGCTTTGGTTGAGCTTTAAAAAACCCCAAAGAAGCAAACACAAAAACATATATGGCTTTCTTTTTATGTGTTTGGATCGTATGTATTGATCTGTTTGGGATTTTGAATGCGAGGATGGGAGGTCTATATGAGCTGAATATAGTCATCAAGTATGGTCAGTCGATCACCCCATGGGTTTACGTACGCACATACGCACGTGCCCGCACTCACTCACTCACACACACACACACGCACACACACACACACACACACACACACACACACACACACACACACACACACACACACACACACACACACACACACACACACACACACATATACACGCAACACACACACAACATACACACACAGAAACGGTCATACAGATACACGCATGCACAAACCACCACGCATTGCACACACACACACACACACACACACACACACACACCACACACACATACACACACAGAAACCGCTCATACAGATACACGCATGCACAAACCGACACACGCATTTGCACACACACACACACACACACACACACACACACACACACACACACACACACACACACACACACACACACACACACACACACACACACACACACACAAGCTACACGCACGCACGCACAGATTCATACTTTCCGGCACTTCTGGGAATTCCAACCCTACCCATTATCTCCTCCTTTCGCCCCCCACCCCACCACCCGCCCACCTTTTCTGCAACAGAATCACATCAAGGGCTGAACCCGACGAGAAGGTGTGTGGGAGGTTTGTTGGAAGCACCCAGGCCAAGACATGGCCTACATGGAAATCCACTCCGCAAGATCAGCGCGTGAGAATCCAAATGTCAGCCAATCAGCACGCCTGCTGGAGTGGAGCCCCGATAGCTCACCGTGTTGACCGCCTCCGCCGCTGTTTTCGAACCTTTCCCCTCAGGGAACTGGTTTAGCAATCACTGTCGAAAACTCGCCTGTCTTTTAAACTGCCACTGGAGGGTGATCGAAGCCAGCTGATTTTGATGACAGATACGCCGGAGTATCATTATGCCTCGTGACACTTCGTTAACTCTTTGCGGCCGTAGCATTGCCCGCACAGCTACGTGGTGTCCGCTCGCCACTCACTTTTGCTGGGATTTGAGTCATAACTCGCGCTGGCCGTGTATTGCCAGAGAGAGAGAGAGAGAGAGAGAGAGAGAGGCTGCTCATAATAATAATAAATTTCACTGGCTTGGCGACGTGCTGCTGCGCGAAAGATGTCTTCGGACACTCCGGTTCTTAAGAATTATGAAAAAAACACGCATGCCAGGCGAGAGTTGTCGTAGGCGACTCAGGTCTTTGCTGTTGTGCTTGTATGACGTCTTTTGAGCGCTAATTACCTCCCTTGTGTGTTGATTAAAAATTATGAGAACAGCGCGCTGTCCGCACACTGATCGTCGCCGAGCGATATTTTGCCCCAGATGGGTCCCACAGCATCTGCGGATGCTCCAAATGTGATCAGATGGGTCCCACAGCATCTCTGATGCTCCAGTTGGGCAATAAAAAATTCCAATCTTTTTATCCTCAGTCGTGGCAGTTTCTTCTCCCATTGTCCGTAGGTCGGGACGCCTCGCAGTAAACAGTGGCTATCGACCCGGTGACGGTTAATAAAACCAACTAGCCAATCAGCGGTCAGCTCCGGCCTCAGCGCCGAAATGACTAGCTAATCAGCGATCAGCTTCAGGCCTACAACGCCAAACTCACTATCCAATCAGCGATCTGCTTCGGCCACAGCGCCGAATGGACTATCCAATCAGCGATCTGCTTCACTCACAGCGCCGAATGGACTATCCAATCAGCGATCAGCTTCAAGCGCAACTGACTAAAGCCACTCGGCCACATCACTAAACCTTCGCAAGTAAGTAAGTAAACATGGTGCTTAACGGCCACAGAAACCATAAGGCTTATTAGGGACGGGGAGAAGGGTGGAAGAGGGTATGGAAACGGGGGAGAGGGAGATTATATACCTATCGCTACACTGTCACCACCAGAATAACTTCTG
>JABMCL010003079.1:282500-307500 GCA_018857735.1 Alviniconcha marisindica | reverse complement strand
TACATACACCTGTTTTCAGACGTAAGCCATTTGATCTGGCGCTTTGAGCTAAATCGTCGCGATATCTAATTTTCGGTGGTGGAAAACAAACGAACAAAAACGACAACACGTGCTACCGTGTTTTTTTTTGGTTCTTGCGTGATCCACGACTCGCTCAGTTCCGCTTGTTGTGATTATTCACACGCTTTTTTTGCAGTCGGGTGCTTTGTTTGTTTAATCATTATTTTGTTCATACAATTTGACCTGCATACTTTGGCAAAATGTATTCTATTCGATTGTATGTAAATGCTGTTGAACAGTAGTGTTTGTTTGGTACTATATAAAAGAGCCGAGTAACGTATGACTGCATGCTTACCGAGATGTCTTAATTGACCTAACTTCACCCAAGTCACTAGCATGGCTGTTTACTGAACTGTCCCAAGCAGATGGTACGTACGTGCATGAACTCCTTGGCTGTCTATTGAGCTGTCCCAGTCTGACTTTACTGAGATCACCGGTACAGCTTTTAATGAGCTACCCCAAGCTGACGTCATTCACATGACCACTTTCGTTGTCTGTTGAGCTGTCTCAAATTATTGAGTTGTCCCAACCTAGTGTCACGTGACTATACCCTGGCTGTCTTATTGAACTGTACCAAGCTGACGTCACTCAAATTAGCAGCGCAGCTGTTTACTGAACTGCCCCAGTCTGAACTCACTCACAAGACCACCTTGGCTGTCTGTTGAGCTGTCCCAAGCTGGCTTGACTCAAATCAGCTGCACAGCTGTTTACTGAGCTTCGAATCCCCATTATGAAGTCACTCACAAGACCACCTTGGCTGTCTGTTGAGCTGTCTCAAAATAACCTTACTCAAATTATCAGCATGGCTGTATACTGAGCTGTTTATTGAGCTGCCCCAACCCAGTGACACGTGACTACCCTGGCTGTCTGTTGAGCTGTCTCAAAACAACTTTACTCAAGTTACCAACATGGCTGTTTATTGAGTTATCCCAACCTCATGTCTCGTGACTACCCCGGTTGTCCATGCAGCTGTCTCAAAATAACTGTACTCAAGTTACCAAAAAAGCTCTTTATTGAGTTGTCCTAACCTAACGTCACGTGACTACCCCGGTTGTCTGTTCAGCTGTCTCAAAATAACTCTACCCAGGTTACCAACACAGCTCTTTACTGAGTTGCCCCAAACTAGTGTCATGCGCGTGACTATACTCTGGCTGTCTATAGAGCTGTCCCAAGCTGACTTCTCTCAAATCACCGGCACAGCTGTTCTCCAGCAGCCCCGGCTGACGTCTCTAGCATGACCAACTCCGCTGTCTATTGAGCTGTCTCGAAATAACTTTACTTAAATTACCAGCACAGCTGCCTGCTGAGCTGACAAAAACTGACGTCACTGTAGCTCAAAAAAGAGGATTACTCCAAAAATCCGAACGTTGTGTTTTGTCCTAATAAATAGGGTTCTTTTTCACTTTTATGCGTTTGGATCTTGTTTTGAACGCTAGCAGTCATTCTTGTTTCAGATTTTGTTGTTGCCCCAAGCTGACTTTACTCAAATCACCAGCACATTTGGTTCAGGAGCTGTCCCAATCTGACGTTATTCACACGACCACCTTGGCTGGTTAAGGAGCTGCCCCAAAACTGACGTCATTCACACGACCACCATGGCTGGTTAAGGAGCTGTCCCAAAACTCGACGTCATTCACACGACCACCATGGCTGTCTACTGATCGAGCTGCCCAAGCTGTCTTTACTCAGATTACCAGTACAGCTGGTTAAGGAGCTGCCACAAAACTGACGTTATCCACACGACCACCATGGCTGTTTATCGAGCTGCCCCAAAAACTGACGTCATTCACACGACCACCTTGGCTGTCTATTGAGCTGTCCCAAGCTGACTTCACTCAAATCACCAGCACAGCTGTTTATCGAGCTGCTCCACTCTGACGTTACTCACATGGCCAGCATCCATCCGAGAATCGAACGACGCGTGTAAATTCAACAAGCAGACGAGGCGTGAAATTGAGCACTGCAGCAGGCCAAGACGGGCATAAAACCACTGCCAATCACTCACACAGTCAGTTTCCAGCCTCATTATAACAGGCTGGCAGTTCCTTCATGTCCGGGGCATCATCCTTCCAGAAGACTGCCTAACGTTAGGATAGTGTTTTTAATCCAGGCCTTGAAACTCTCTCTCTCCCTCTCTCCCCTCTCTCTCTCTCTCTCACACTATCTCTCTGTCTCTCTTTGTCTCTGATCTGTCTGTCTGTCTCTGTCTCTCTCTCTTTCTGTGGCTGTCTCTCTGTCTCTGTGTATCTCTGTCTCTGTGTCTCTGTCTCTGTGTCTCTATCTGTCTGTCTGTCTCTGCCTCTCTGTCTCTCTCTGTCCCTCTGTTCCTCTGTCTCTCTGTCTGCCTGTCTCTCTCTGTGTCTCTCTGTGTGTCTCTCTGTCCCCGCCTCTCTGTTTCTATCTCTGTCGTCTCTGTCTCTCTCTGTGTCTCTCTGCCCCCCCCCCCCTCTGTTTCTATCTCTGTCTCTGTCTCTCTCTCACTGTTCTCTCGGCAGCATAGTTTCTGTTGGAACTTGCTAAAATTGGGCGATATTATGCTGCTGCTACTGTTGTCTCTTATTCGTTTTTTTTTGTTGGTGGCGGATGTGTTCGGGGTAGTGGTGTTGTTGTTGTTGTTGCTGGTGATTTTCTTCTTCTTCTTCTTCACGACGATGAAGTGATCATCATTACCAAGCTAATCAATCCTTCGGAGAGACGGCAGGAGGGTGTGGGTGGGGGGTAGTTTGGTAATACAGGTTTCCCTTTCAATATTCCCCTCCTTATTGAAAGGTCGATTAGTTGCTATAAGCTGAACAAAAAAGAAGAGAAAACGAGGAAGAAAAAAAACACACATTAAAAATGAAGAAGAAGAAAAAGAAAGAAAAAAAAAAGGAGAGAGAGAGAGAGAGAGAGAGAGAGAGAGAGAGAGAGAGAGAGAGAGAGAGAGAGAGAGAGAGAGAGAGAGAGAGAGAGAGAGAGAGTGGTTGCGTCGAGCAAGATGAGGCAAAAGCGTGTAGGTGTAGCACAGTTCTGTCAAATCACTCCTATACTGTAAGTTCTCGTCACATGCACGTGGTTCAAAACTCCTGACGAACATGGCTCATGTAATTATATCGATGGCAAGAATTCTGCTGAAACGACAAATGCAGGCCTCAAGATAGATAGCTTCCCAAACGAACATCTGAACGAGCAAAGGATGATGGACCGGGTGATTATTTCAAAGATAATGATGTTTGTGCATGAGCACCAAAGAAACTCGTCATGTCAACGCCCAAGGCTACAGACTCCGCGTCCTGTTCCAGCCACAGAGACTTACTCGCGTCGCGTGTTGTTGGGGCCAAAGACCCCTCGTACGCTGAGAGAGAGAGAGAGAGAGAGAGAGAGAGAGAGAGAGAGAGAGAGAGAGAGAGAGAGAGAGAGAGAAGACGAGAAGACGAGAGAGAGAGAGAGAGAGAGAGAAGAAGAAGACAGAAGAAGGAAGACAGACAGACAGAAGAAGAAGAAGAGAGAGAGAGAGAGAGGAGAGAGAGAGAGAGAGAGAGAGAGAGAGAGAGAGAGAAGAGAGAGAGAGACGAGAGACAGAGACAGAGACAGAGACAGAAGACAGACAGAGAAGACAGAGAGAAGAGAGAGAGAGAGAGACATACAGAAGAGCGCTAAGATGAGAGGAGAGAGAGAGAGAGAGAGGAGAGAGAGGAGAGAGAGAAGAGAGAAGAGAGACGAGAGAGAGAGAGAGACAGACAGACAGACAGACAGACAGACAGAGACAGACAGACAGACAGACAGAGCAGAACAGACAGAGACAGAGAGAGACAGAGACAGAGACAGACAGAGCAGAGACAGAGAGACAGAGACAGAGACAAGACAGAGAGAGACAGAGAGAGACAGAGAGACAGAGAAGAGACAGAGAGCAGAAGACGAGAGACAGAGACAGAGAGAGAAGACAGAGCGAGAGACAGAGAAAGAGTGACAGACAACAGAGAAAGAGACAGAGACAGAAGACGAGACAGAGACAGAGAAGAACAGACCAAAACAGAGAAAGAGAGACAAAGCAGAGACAAGATCAGGGCGGACAGAGACCAAGACACACAGCCACTATTGAAGAGGACAGAAGACAAATGAGAGAGTCAAGATCGCGATGTGCGTGACAAAGGCAAAAACACCCCAATCCAGAAGAAAGAGGACAGAAGTGATAGAAACAAATCGAGGGCTCTAATCGCATTCTGATCAATGGCAAATAACACCGCGCAACTTCCAGAAGCCTAAAGAGGTCAAAGCTGATAAATTGGCATCCCACTTTTCTAAGCGTGAACATTTTCCAGTTCCAGCCGACCCCAAAACAACTTCCAAAGTAGTAAGCCTATTGGTTTTCCATTGTGATTTATGGTATGGCCCCAAGAAATCAATACACCCGAGATAAAACAAATTGAAAATTAAGTCTTGTTGGAAAGTTATCTACAGAATGAGGGGGGGCTGGAGAACAAAACCTAAATTGCTCCGGAGTTCCTGCTTAAATAGCACACACGCACACGCACACGCACACACACACACACACACACACACACACACACACACACACACACACACACACACACACACACACACACACACACACACACACGAAAAAATCCAACTGATTCAAAATATTTATTGATACAAAAACCGGACCACATCGATGAGCGAAATGGTGGTGTGATTCACACAGAAGCACGAAACCACTGACATTTGTACGTGTAATTAAATAGCCAGTACAGCTACAATCAAGCACAGCACAAGTATTAGCTACAACGACGAACAGCATAATGAACAGTCAAATGGAAACATAAAATTATTCATTACTTAAGGGACAGCGTGAAAGCTCAATCAATGCGGCAAGGAATATCATGATAATAGCTACATCGTAAGAATTTCCAAGAAGATCCTAAGGTTCCTTTTTGCATGGCATCAGCATTACCCATACCTATGTATGGAGACTGGCTATAAAGCTTTATAAGAATAACACATCCTTTATACCGATTAACAACATCCACAACACCAGTGAGGATTGATGAAAAAAGACAGCTATGTTATTGAAGAGTTGCTGTAGCCACGGGCAGCATAAGGACTCTATACATTGAACCACGTCCTTATTTAGGTCATAGCCAAAGAAAGCTTTTGCCAGGAATCTCCTCTCCATCCGTCTAATAAAACGTCTCAGTAGTTGACGAAATAACAAGTTTTAACACCAAAGCAACAACAACAGGACAAAAACAAAGCAAAATCGATACGGGAAGAAAATAGCAACAAGAAAACAAAGACAAAACCTGATAAAAACAAAGCAAAATCGATAAGGGAAGAAAAGCAACAAGAAAACAAAGACAAAATAAAACGATAAAAACAAAGCAAAATCGATAAGGGAAGAAAAGCAACAAGAAAACAAAGACAAAATAAAACGATAAAAACAAAGCAAAATCCATAAGGGAAGAAAAGCAAAAACAAAAACAAAAACAAAAAAACTGACAAAAACAAATGAAGTAGAAAAAAAGCAAAACAAACAGGAAGAAGAGAGAGCAAAGAACAGAAACACACACAAACAAAAAACACGACAAACACACACACACACACACACACACACCAACGAAAAAGACAGCACAACACACACAAACAAGACACACACCACACACACACACACACACACACACACACACACACACACACACACACACACACACACACACACACACACACACACCACACACACACACACACACACACACACACACACACACACACACACACACACACACACACACACACACACACACACACATGCATACATACATATATAGAGAACGTATAATGAGAGTCCAAGCATGTCCTGGTTTAAAAAAAACTTTTTCACATTTTCGCCCATTTTCTACATCGTCATTTGTGACACTATACTCAGTCCTTCCTGCACGGTGCGGTGCCCAGGAGCCACAGAGAGCCTTGTTTTGCTGTCTACACTCATATATAAATATATATACATATATATTATGTGTGTGTGTGTGTGTGTGTGTGTGTGTGTGTGTGTGTGTGTGTGTGTGTGTGTGTGTGTGTGTGGTGGTGTGTATGTGACTCCTGGGCACTCCTGGTGTCATGTAGAGAAAGTATAACAAAGTCCAAGCATGTTTTGTATTGGAAACTTTTTACTCCCAATGTTCGCCCTTGAGGGCTTTGTCAAGGCCTGCCCGGTCGGCTTGACTGATTTCTACAAAACCATTTTTTGTATAAATAATATAATAATAAATACAATTAAAAAAATTGTTTTGTAGGAATCAATCAAGCCGACTGGGCAGGCCTTGAGAAAGCCCTCAAGGGCGAAAATTCGGAGTAAAATTTTTCCAATACAACATATGCTTGGACTTTGTTATACTTTCTGTCTGTCTGTTTGTCTCTGTCTCTCTCTCTCTCTGTCTGTCTCTGTCTGTCTGTCTCTCTCTCTCTGTGTCTCTCTATATATATTCACTGCCTGCCACCTGTGCCACTAACAGAGAGGCTAAAAGATGCAGTTCCTTATGATTCCCCGCTCTGTTCTGATTTTTGCCATACATTACTATTGTGTCATATATTTTTTGTTAGATATGCCGAATTTCTGTCTAAAGCTCTACTGAAATGAAACAGTTATCTCCTGTTTGCCACACACGTTGCTGTTTGAGAGTACGATGAATCTGTTTTTGTAGTTCCCTCCCCCATCTTCCCATTTTGTGTGAATTTTAATCATTGTTACTTACTACTGTGCAAAATGGCTGAGTGGGCACCTTCAACCTTCACGTGCTTTATTGTGGTCACCGTCGTTGTTGTCGTAGTGCTATTGTGAAGCGCTTTCAGCCCAAACTAGATGAGGCGCTCTAGAAATCTTCTATTTTCTTTCTTTCTTTTCTGTCTGTTTGTTTGTTTGTTTGCTTGTTTGTTTCTTCTTCTTCTTCTTCTTCTTCTTCTTCTTCTTCTTCTTCTTCTTCTTCTTCTTCTTCTCCGTATTGAGTTTCATCAAGTATTCATGATGCATTCGTCATCTCCACCATTACCTTTCGTTACTCACACGTGAGTGAAACAACAGCCAAAGAAGAAGAAGAAGATATATATATATATATATAAAAAGAGAGAGAGAGAGAGAGAGAGAGAGAGAGAGAGAGAGAGAGAGAGAGAGAGAGAGAGAGAAGAGAGAGAGAGAGAGAGAGAGAGAGAGAGAGAGAGAACGACGCATTTCTAAAGACGAAAAACACATCAGCTAATATGATGCAGACAAAGCGGTGCCATTTGCTTGACACATCACCTTTGACGAAGTACCGCCTTCTTCCACACAGACACACACACACACGCACCAACAACCAGAATGGCCTCCCTTTTAAGGAACTATATATAGTCATTGTACCCTGCGGGCACTTCAGAAAAGTAAATAATTCAACAATGCGCCGAAAGTGTGTGGGTGGGTGTGCTGTGCGAAGAATACAATATCAGGTTTATAATCATATTATTTTTGAGGTTTTATGTCTCTATGTTTTGCTGATTTTGTAAAGCGCCATGTGCTCACTCTTGTCGGTGAGAAACCGATTCTTCTTCTTGAAAATGGCAGGAGCTCCGTTTTTACCCGATAATATTGTTGTCTACAGAACACGACGATTGCTGGCAGCCAAAGCGTCACACTCCGGAAGGATGTCGTAAACCAGTGCTTGGAGTTTGCCAAAGCGTGTGACTCTGTCCTCCTTATCAAGTGAAGTTTACGTAACAAAGCAGCTTGGTCTAATCGTTTAATTGTTTTAGGATGTTAAACAATATATAGCTTGAAATAATTTGTCTATGTTGATGGAATCAAGACGCATAAAAAGGGTTCAAAAGAACGTTTAGTCTAATCAGTTGTTGATGGGATTAAAACGTTTGCTGTCGTATGCAGATCGCAATTAGCATGTTGTTTTCGAGACATGATACCATGTGTATAACCTGACGTTATTTTTGGCATGCTGAACATGTCCTCACAGTTCTATGTTCCCGAGACTATATTATCTTCCCAGCAGAGCTGAATGCTCCCAGAGCTCTATGTTCCCAAATTTTTCCAAGATTTCCAAGGACTCCTAGTTCCCAGAGTTATATGTTCCCACAGCTCTATGGCCCAAGTGCAGAGTTCTATGTTCATAGGGCTCTATGTTCCCAGAGATGTATGTTCCCAGTGCCGAGCTCTATGATAGCAGGGCTCTATGTTCCCAGAGATCTATGTTCCCAGTGCCGAGCTCTATGATAGCAGGGCTCTATGTTTCCAGAGATCTATGTTCCCAGTGCCGAGCTCTGTGTTAGCAGGGCTCTATGTTTCCAGAGATCTATGTTCCCAGTGCTGAGCTCTGTGTTAGCAGGGCTCTATGTTTCCAGAGATCTATGTTCCCAGTGCCGAGCTCTATGATAGCAGGGCTCTATGTTTCCAGAGATCTATGTTCCCAGTGCCGAGCTCTATGATAGCAGGGCTCTATGTTTCCAGAGATCTATGTTCCCAGTGCCGAGCTCTGTGTTAGCAGGGCTCTATGTTTCCAGAGATCTATGTTCCCAGTGCCGAGCTCTATGTTAGCAGGGCTCTATATTTCGAGAGATCTATGTTCCCAGTGCTGAGCTCTATGTTAGCAGGGCTCTATGTTTCCAGAGATCTATGTTCCCAGTGCTGAGCTCTATGTTAGCAGGGCTCTATGTTTCCAGATATCTATGTTCTCAGAGATCTGTGTTCCCAGTGCAGGGCTCTAGTCTTGCAGAGATCTATGATCCCAGATCTCTATGTTCTCGAGGACTATATGTTCCCAGGGTTGTATGTTCACGAGTGCAATTGTATTGACATTTGGCAATAAAGTTGTATTGTACTGAATACGTTCCAAGCGTTCTCTGCCACATTGAGCTTTATGTTCTATGTTTCCGAAGCTCTGTGAGCCCGATGCTCTTTGTTGCAGAAGTTCTACATTCCAAAGCATTTTTCGTTAATGTATGTATAATTCATTTACTTTGCGGTGGTACTTCTCTCATCACGTAATACTGAAAATTTCGACCTGCGTCAAAAAATGTGTGTTCAAATTGTACTCAGCTCACAGTATGAATTGGGATATAATTATCCACTGTATTAAACCAGGGTTAGGTGAACTTAATCTGTGCGGTTACTGTGTTAGTGAATATTTTCGGAAACAACGTTTAGTTTAAATGGAAACTCTGGGATCATTTAGAGCTCTGGGAACATGGAGCTCTGAGAACATTAGAGCTTTGGGAATATATAGAGCTTCGGCAGCACAGAGCTATGGGAACAGAAATTAGATCCTGTTTACATTGACAGGAGTGAAGACTACTTAACTGCCAAGCGCGACATGGGCATGTTTACATTGACGTTAACATCCCACGCATGTTCATTTTTGCCTGCATGATCAGGTTACTCGCACATCTAATACCAATCATCATAAAATAAAAACAAAGGCAAAGCAAAAAACTATGCCAATTTTTTTAATGAAAGCAAAAAAAATAAAAAAAATAAAAAAAGAGAGAGAGAACATAGTCATGACAAACACATTATCAGCAGCAAAACAAAACGATCAAGATTATATTTTACAGTATTCTAATAGACGAAAATGTAACATCGAATCAGCCCATTTATACACCAACGAACAAACAAACAATCAAAAAGTTCAGCTCGAGTCCACAGCTTGTATATTATACAATTGCACAGGAATGTAAATGGCGATAACGCGAAGAGTTGCAGATAATTTTTGCAATAGAGATCATACTTTCGGCTAAGCAAGTTGATATCATTATGATGTAACAGTCGTCATCCACAAATAAGAAACAAAGAAAGAAACACTGATGAGAGAAATTACACAAACAAGAGGACTATTTTTTAAAATTTTCTTTTAGGTCGAAATTCAGCAAACAACAAGCAAATAGTTAATTGTTGAGGCGTTATATTTAGATCTGGAAGATCTGGAAGATTTACAGAGTAAATCTGACGGAAGAAAAAGGAGAGAGAGAGAGAGAGAGAGAGAGAGAGAGAGAAATCCTACTCCCTCCATAAAGAGCCTTTGGGTGCATCAGTTCCTCCCCCCCCCCTACCTCCCCCCCCCCCCGAGCCCCCCGAGAACCGAATCCGACTTTTGGCCCACAATGCCAAGCAGAGAGCAGAGGGGTTATCAAAAATCTGATCCTGGTGGGGACCAGTCTCTGAGTAGCTCATCAGTGACCACCGGCACATAGTGGTTAAAGAATTATGTGACAAAGTAATTATATTGTAACAAATCGTCGATTTTTTCTTTCTTTCTTCCAATGACTAAAGAAGTGTATTGATCACAGTTGCTTCTTTGAGCTTGAACAGATAGGTTAAACTAATGACACTCTATTTATAAACGATGATTAAAAATGCAGCTACTATTTTGTGAACGTAGAGCGCAAGACGAATGGAAATACACACACACACACACGCACGCACGCACGCACGCACGCAAGCACGCACGCACGCACGCAGACACAGCACACACTCACATGCCTCATCATGTTACTTCAGTACTTGAGAAGACTGTGTATAAAGAACTTGAAAAATGTACATCAGCATACCTTCACATGTTCAAGGTATTTACATAGATATAAACTTAGATGAAAGACTGTGTATAAAGAACTTGAAAAATGTACATCAGCGATACCTTCTTGTTCAAGGTATTTAGCAAGAGTCTAAATTCATGGAACACTAAATATTCTCAGAATGTGACATGCGTTTGTAAAACTATCCTATCTGTTAAACATATATGACACAGTAACGTCCAAAAAATGGATATGATTTTAGTGCTTGCAACAACGTAATAGATATTTAGTATAATACTGATGTTATAAATTATATTGTTAAATTGATTGTTTATAGTCCTGTGGGTAAGTTATTATAATATATGCTTTTTTTGTGTGGGTTTGTTGTTGTTGTTGTTGCTGTTGTTGTTGGTCTAACATCACCTCGACGTGAACAGACATAAAATAAGACATTGGTTGATTCACACACACACACACACACACACACACACACACACACACACACACACACCACACACACACACACACACAAACACACACACACACACACACACACACACACACATCACACAACACACACTCCACACACACACACACACACACACACACACACACACACACACACACACACACACACACACACACACAGTGCATGTTTTTGTACGACTGCACACAAAGCTATAACGCTAACAATGAAAGAGACGCGACAAATGAAGACAACCGACGCGAGTATTGATGCAGAGGGCGCACAGTGGTAGCCTAATGATTAAAACGGTTGCCATGGAAACGACGGCAAATTCCTGAACTTTCGCTTATTTCGCCTGCATTTGCAATTATTTCGTACAATCTTTTCATCTCGACTCCACTGACCCTAAAAACATCCCAGGTACCAATGCAACGAGCTATGGTTCAGACTTCTGATATTGGTGCCGGTTAATGAAATTGACCCTCTGATTCAAGTCGGAATGGCAATGCCTCGAAACGTGAACTTAAATACCAATCTTAAAAACAAAAAACTAAACTAACAAAAAACAAACAAAAAACAAAAATCAACAACAATAAAACCTGAAAAACAACAAAAACGAAAGAAACAAAGAAACAAAACAAACAAACAAAAAAAACAAAAAACAAAACCTAAACAACAAACAACAAAAAACCAACCAACCAACAACAAAAAACAAACAAACAAACAAACAAAGCAGAAATATTATCTGAGGTAGCTGAGAGTTCTAAAGAACATTGTAATTGTTTGCATGCTTGGATCTTGGTTTTAGAACGGTAGCAGGAAACCTTGTTTCAGACTGTTTTTCCCCTGGTGACAAGCACATGGTTTATTGTGAGAAAAATGACCTGAATACTGGACGAAAGTGGCATAAATCGATTAAAATTCGTTCCACCAGAGTACGAATAATGTACGAACGGTGCTGATTACCCCGCTGAGCGGAGGAAATCTACAAACAAAATGTCATTAGTGTTATTATATATATATTATCACTATATATATATATTAGTATATTATTATATATATATAATATATATATATATATATATGCATAGTAATATATGTAGCTCACGTGATCATATATATATAATATATATATATATATATATATATATATATATTATATATATATATATATATGTCATTAGTGTTATTTTATATATATATATGCACAGATTGTATTAAAATTAGAATTGAAATTTTGCATCTGCATTGCTTTTATCATCCCATGCGTATGTTAAATTGCCGTATTTTTTTTCTTCTCTCTCTCTCTCTCTATTTTTTTAATTAATATTTTTTTTAGTCTCCTGAATTTGCAAAACAGGACAAACGCATCATAACTGATTCAGCAGTAAAGGGCTATTATTGCTCTTTTTTTCTTCTCAATGACTGCATGTAAAAGCTGTATCCTTCAAGTTCAAGTTCAGGATCAGTCCTTGCTGACTGCTTTGTAGTTTAAACAGATGCTGCTAGACATGACATCTCATGCGCCGTGTGAAACACCACACCCCGCACCAAAAAAAAAAAAAAAAAAAAAGGAATCGAAAAACATTTATACTGGCAATAAGTTGCCGTAAGGCTAAACCTGAGTCATGAAAACCTGGTTTAGTCGTCTTTATGCTTGCTGAGTGACGCCCCAACTGTCAACTCCCACACTCATTACATGAAGCAAATCAAACACAGATTTACTGCCGCTATAGGCCACTAGTTGTGACATTTTTATTATTATTATGAATTTAGCACACTAACCTGTGCAACCAAATTAGAGAAGGTACCACACTTTTGTACCAAATATTCCAGAGACTGAAAATGTTCACCAGTGATCTCTGACATAATGGGTTTTTGTTCTGTTTTGTTTTTAGAGCTTTAATCATGATGTTCGCACCTTTCATTATGGGTTTCAGTCGTCTTTGTGGCCAACTGCGTTACATCTGACAAAAAAACAGATCCCAGCGAAAAAAACGGAAGTGGTAAAATTTGGCTAATTTGTTCGGTCATCCGTCCAGGCCGGCATTTACCGAAATCGATTCCTATGACAGGAAGACGGTGTTAGCTTTTGCTTAACTAGGTCTTTAGCTTCGCTGACGCCGCAGCAACAGCGAACTGATTGACAGGCGGGATCAATTTCTTCAACAATGAAAGCCTAGATAGCACGCGGTCGGTGAAACATGATGCCTTAAGGACTTGAGATTGGAACCCTTATGTTAGACGAGTCGTGATAAAAGCTGCTGGGACGTTGGAAAATTGTACCCATTGTCAGCACAACAGTTGGTTGCTTGGTAATAATATATATTTTTGGTGTATAATCATGTGTGGAGATGCGAATGTTTGCTTGTATGTGTGTGTGTGTGTGTGTGTGTGTGTGTGTGTGTGTGTGTGTGTGTGTGTGTGTGTGTGTGTGTGTGTGTGTGTGTGTGTGTGTGTGTGTGTGTGTGTGTGTGTGTGTGTGTGTGTGTGTGTGTGTGTGTGTGTGTGTGTGTGTGTGTGTGTGTGTGTGTGTGTGTGTGTGTGTGTGTGTGTGTGTGTGTGTGTGTGTTAATACCTACGTAACGTACACAGCATGAATCATATTAAATACATTTAAATTTAAATTTAACGTATTCATAGCTACTTATACTTGGACCTGTATTGTTCTGTGTGCTGCTCATTAGTACAAATGTATGAATGGAAAGTCACCAAAACGAATTCCTGCATATATTTGTATGTCACTTCTGACAAAATATTCTTGCATCCTTGTAAGGGCGAACCAAAATTTCACAAATCTAAATGAGCCGTGCTCATGACTCGTACAGGGATACTGAGCGATCTGCAAGTCTACAGTAGTCATCATCATCATCATCCTCATCCTCATCCTCATCATCATCAACATCACCATCGTCATCATCATCATAACTAAAAAAAAAGATTAACGCTTCATGACATACGCCATTTGTTTTGGAAGAGAATTAGTGTAAATGAAGTTGAAAGACCCAAGAAGACGAAAATCACAGTCAGAATTCCTGGTGGCTGGTATAGTAATTAAAGGTATATACCATCTAACACAAACCTATACCAGGGTTAAAAAACAACAACTTTTGATACTTTTGGGTTTTAAGCAGAGAGGTTCTCTTTGTGTCCGTTATAGCATATGGCTGTACTGTCATATATATGGTTTGTTGGCACATTATGCTACTGTCGGCGATGAGATAATAGCAAAAGCAGCAAACAAACAAACAAAAAACAAGAAAATATGACTGCTACCGTAGTGAAGCCCTATTACAGAGACAGTCAGAAAAATAACAACATCAACTTTCAGCAATGTTTGCTGATGATTTACAGATACGTTAACGATTCGGGAAAAGAGAATAGTGTACAACATTTTACAAAAGTCCTTGATGTTTCAAGAACTCAAACTCAATGCTGTTCCTCCCCAACTGTTTCTGAGGACTACTATGTGTTGGGAAGCACACACAGACACAGACAGACACAGACACGCACGCACGCACGCACGCACGCACACACACAGACACACACGCACACACACATACACACACCACACATTTTAGATGGTCATGCACTCGACAACTATATAGAAATCGAAATCGACCTCTGCGTCCTTTGGGGTTGTCTAGAACCAGAATAAACGTCGATTCCGTTTCCCCACCGCTAATTAAGTGGGTAACTTGGTGTTTTACGCCAGGTCAAACAGTACGGTTATATCAGGGCGATCCCCAATGCTAAAATAGCACAACTAACTGCGTGGCTAGAAAAGGACTTTACGACTGAACACCTAAGGACGAACAAAAATACTTACGACTCTGTTCAGTGACCTCTGGGTGCCGATATACACTACAAGTGCGTGGATGGAAGACATAGGGGTCGGGGATAGCTCAGTGGTTAAAGCGCCGGACTCGTGATCGAAAGGTCGCGGGTTCGAATCCCGGTAGGAGCGGCGGGAGAATTTCCTTCTCCTGGGTCAAATTTCTGTGCTGACTTATTTCGGTATCTGTTCCACCCCCGTGTTACCGCAGTAGCACTTTAAAAAAAAGGATCTCGGTTATTTTGCCAAAAGTGCAGGTGGCAGGTTACAGCTAAATGCACATGCACCCTAGTATGTGGCTTTTGCATGAAGTGACACTGTAAACTGATGCGTGCACCGAGACGGCAGCAGCTTCACGTTACATCAGCCATGCAACAACCAAATAGTATAAGTACACCACTCGGATGGCTATTAGAAAAAAAAACCAGAAAAAAACCCACTTACACACCATCTACAGTTCATTAAAAGTTGGCCCAATACAGATCAGACTAGCCAATCATTCAGAACCATGCTCCACACAGCAGTTGAAACAGCAATTGCGTATACACTAGTTGCTACGCAATGGCGAGGAGGCACTGCCTTAACATTTTGGTTGTTCTGGCAGCGGTCCACGGCCTCCTCGGTTTTTCGGGTCCGTGCGCGCGGTCGAGCCTCCACTCTTTCGCCCCCTCCCCCCACCGCAACCCCCCCGCCCCCCCCCCACACACACACACACACACCTGTCCCCGTCCCTAATAAGCCACCTCGCTTCTGTGGACGTAAAGCACAATGTTTACTTACTAATTAGAACCACATGCGACAAGAACGCAATGAGTCGACTGCATAAGAGCGAAGAACAGCGCTGTACAAAAAGCACTCACTCATAGTTCAGGAGCTGTGTGAGAGTCGAGGTGGCCGTCCTGGGCTGTCCGTTCTAACGAGCCTTCTGGTTTCCGTGGACGTAAAGCTATATGAACCATGCTTCGGCATTGGTCTCAGCTTGTCCCTAATATGTCAACTGACATCTGAGGAGGACATTAAGCAACACTACCTACCTGTACAAAAAGCGATCATAACCCTTCAGGACAGAACCCCTTAAAGACGCACGAGAATGCTGACAACTCCTTCCAATACACACGCTACAATGGCGCAAAACATTTACTTTGTTGAGCACCCTTGCTGCTCTTGGGAAATGTAACACAACTAATTCGGCGTCTAAGCTTTCACATCGATCTACCGACAGCCTTGAAACAAAGGCAGTGTGCTTAGGGGTTATACTACTCGGCAACGGCTGTGAACTGTAGCCAGGCATGGGAACTATCGTCAGATATTCAGAATTCTACGGTGAAACTAATGATCAGGATGGATACAGACTCAAATGTGTGTGTGGCGCGGCGGCGCGCGGCGTGTGTGTGTGTGTGTGTGTGTGTGTGTGTGTGTGTGTGTGTGTGTGTGTGTGTGTGTGTGTGTGTGTGTGTGTGTGTGTGTGTGCGTGTGTGTGCGTGTGTTGTGCGTGTGGTGTGTGTGTGTGTGTGTGTGTGTGTGTGTGTGTGTGTGTGTGCGTGTGCATGGTTGTTCAGTGACTGCAAATACGTTTGTTGTTGTTGCTGTTTTAGTTTTTTTAACATAAATTTATGTTGGTGCAACTTGCTGATACATGTTGTTAGCAAGATAATTTTAAGACCAGTATAAATTATGTGAAAAAAAAATTAATAAAAAAGGAAGAAAAAATTCTAGAGCTGTAGGCTGTTTTCAGAAAATTAAACTGTTGTTTGCACAGTCGGACAATGCAACTTTTGTCGGACCATGAAACTGCTGTAAGCTGTTGTCGGGTAATCAAACTATGTAAACTCTTCTTTTCTTTTTTCTTCTTCTTTTTTTCAGACAATGAAACTGTTGTTGGACACTGGAACTGTTATCGATCAACGCAACTTTTGTCAGACAATTCAGCTGCTGTGATCTGTCGTCGAACAATGAAACTACGGTCAGATAGTTATAATTCAAAGTTGTAAACCGTTCACATACGTACGAAACTGCTGTCGGGCAATCCAGCTTTTGTCGCACAATGCAACTGCTGTAAACTGCCGTCGTACGTGTACGTTACAATTGCTTGCGGACACCAAAACTGCTGTCGCAAATGCGAAGCTGCTGTTGGTCAGTGAAACTGTATCGGAGAGTGTAACTGTGGCTTAACTACAATGTCTGACAGTGAAACTGTATCGGACAGTGCGATTTTGACTTAACTGCAGTGTTGGACAATGAAACTGCATCGGACAGTGCAGATGTGACTTAACTACAATGTCTGACAATGAAAATGTATCGGAGAGTGTAACTGTGGCTTAACTACAATGTCTGACAGTAAAACTGTATCGGACAGTGCGATTTTGATTTAACTACAATGTCTGACAGTAAAACTGTATCGGACAGTGCGATTTTGACTTAACTGCAGTGTTGGACAGTGAAACTGTATCGAACAGTGTAACTGTGGCTTAACTACAGTGTCTGACAGTGAAACTGTATCGGACAGTGTGACTGTGTCTTAACTACAGTGTCGGACAACTAAACTGCCATTGTAGTCTGCACCTCATAAATAATGGGGTAAAAGTAAAAGGTACACAAACATTTTTGTATGGATGTGACAAAGTGAACATCGCTTAGTGTCCTTCCTGAGATAGAACTGCCACAGTCTCTGCATAACCTTTAATTTTTCATTTGAAAAAAAGTTGCCGTTTTCAATAAAACTAAAAGTGCCGAGTTAATGTGGCGAGAATGTCACGATGTGCGATGTGCGCGGTTGTGCTGTGTCTGTGGTGGGTGTATATACTTTTGCCTGCTTGGTATTTCGGTTTGGGTGTAAACTAGCATTCCACGACTGTTGTGTGAAACTGTTGTCCCACAGTAAATGTAAACCTGCTGTGGGACTAGGAGTCGCAAGAACTGAGCACACAAAACAAGCTAGGACTACAATCAGCGAGTTCTATAACGCAGTAAGCAATGATAAAAAATAAAATATAAAATAAAAAAAGATTTAAAAAAAAAGGGAAGAACTCTCACTTTCATGTCGACGTCAAAAACGTAAAACCTTAAATTAAAGCACATTATATATATATATATATAATAAATACTTATCAGGACACACACGTGCACGCGCGCAACTGAGTCACAAACGCCGCCAGACAACACACAGCAGGTAGCGCAACAGGCATAGCTGACGTCACAAGATGAGGCATCGGTTCCGTCTCAAAGCGTCCTGCACGCGCACCGAGGTCGGCTTGTGCCCGTAGTCAATGTAGTCAATGCTCTTCATGAGCTCCTTGAAGAGCAGCATGATGTGCCAGTTGAACTTGGCCGAGCACTCCATGTAGCCGCATTTCCACTGCTTCTTCACCAGGTTGGCCACCTCACGGCGCGGCATCCCACGCTCCTCCGCCAGGTCGTGCTTGTTGCCCACCTGCGCGCACAGGGTCAAGGTCAAGGTCAAGGTCAGGTTTAAAGGTCAAAAGGTTTCGGGGGGGGGGCATGGGTCGGGTGTCAGAATGAAGGTGAGGGTTTGCGGTCCCTCGTGTGTGTATATTCAAGCTTCGCGCGCGTGCGTGCACATAGACACACTCGCGCGCGATCGCGTGCGCGCACACGCAGACACACGCGCGCACGCGCACTCAACACACACGTACGCACGCACGCACACGCACACGCGCGCACACAGAAACACGTACACACACAGAAACACACACACACACACACACACACACACACACACACACACACACCACACACACACACACACACACCACACACACACACACACACACACACACACACACACACACACACACACAACACACACAACACACACACACACACCACACACACTCACACACACACACTCACACAACTCATACATACACACACACACACACACACACACACACACACACACACACACACACACACGCGCGCGCGCGCGCGCACGCACGCACGCACGCACACACACACATATCTGGCAAAGGTCAAGATCAGAATCAAGGTCAAGGTTAGAGTCTCTAATAATTATATTCACGCGTCAAGCAAAACCTGCTTCATGGAACTGCCAACACCAATGTGCAACTTTTGTATGAACGACTATGTACGGACAATACAGTTTATTGTATTTTAGTTAGTACTTACGAAACAACACAACGTGCGTGGTACGCTATATTTAACACACACACACACACACACACACACACACACACACACACACACACACACACACACACACACACACACACACAAATAGGAACAACGTACCGGCCCCCTTTTTTTTTCTTTACCGCAAATACCGGCTTGTTCAAGTTGTGCGACTTCCTCACCACAAAAGAACACCGTGAACATCACGCGACCTACTCATCACAAAGACCAGAACACTGAGAATATCACGCCACTTACCACAAAGACAAGAACACTGACAACATCACGCCATTTACTCATCACAAAGACAAGAACACCGTGAACATCACGCGACTTACTCACCACCACGACAAACACACCGTGGACATCCCGACATCACGCGACGTACTCACCACAAAGGACTACAACACCGTGAACATAACGCAGAGTACGTACTCACCACAAAGGACTTAAAACACCGTGAACATCACGCGACTTACTCACCACAAAGGACTTAAAACACCGTGAACATAACGCGACTTACTCACCACAAAGGACTGAAACACCGTGAACATCACGCGACTTACTCACCACAAAGGAATGAAACCCCGTGAACATCACGCGACTTACTCACCACAAAGGAATGAAACACCGTGAACATAACGCGACTTACTCACCACAAAGGACTGAAACACCGTGAACATCACGCGACTTACTCACCACAAAGGACTGAAACACCGTGAACATAACGCGACTTACTCACCACAAAGGACTTGAAACACCGTGAACATGACGCAGCATAACTTAACGTATACTCACCACAAAGGATTGAAACACCGTGAACATGACGCAGCATAACGTAACGTATATTCACCACAAAGGACTGAAACACCGTGAACATGACGCAGCATAACGCAAGGTATACTCACCACAAAGATAGGCACATCGTGCATGTCCCGCGACTCAAGGATCTGCTCGCGGATGTTCTTGATATACTGGAAGCTGTCCTCGCTGGTGATGTCGTAGACGAGGATGTAGGCGGTGGCGTTGCGGAGGCCGTAGCCGCGGAAGTCTGTCCACTCGTAGAGCGAGCTGACCGGAAAGTAAGGGATGTAGGGGCAGTCGATGATGCGCACTTCGTACAGGTGCTCATTGATGATCACAGCTGGGCAGAACACCTGCACGACCCATTATACAAGGTTTCAAGGTCTTTGTTTTTGAGCTTTTTGCCCCTGGGGGCTAGAAAGCGAAGTTACATTCGCACAAGACATTCCTCGTGAACAAGTACATGAGTACTACTAATAAATAACTACCACACTTTATACATAGGACAAAAATAAGCGCTCAAACACAAATCAAAGTTGTTATAAATATATAAGGCTAAGGCGCGAACAATTAATATTTCTTTTTTCGTTGTGTTTCGCTGTTGGCTTAATCAAAACAACTCAAAAATACAACTAATAAATCTAGCAAGCTTAACTTTCTTAGATTTTGAAGTGATGTTCATAAGGCTACAGATGCAGTCCGTGACCTAGCAGCTGGGCCGTGTTACAGCACACAACAGGCTTCAAGGTGGATTACAGGACAAAATAAAGGGTAGATCGTGAGACAAAATACACTGCTAGCATGGGCCAGAGCCAGCTTAGACCTCCAGAGGAAAATAGACAGTATCATTTTTTATTATGAGCCACAACTCAGCTAGCTTTCACGGTGTTCGTTCATGCATGCATGTGTGCACACTGGGCAGGTGCAGTTCAAGTTCAATGCTGCTTTACGTCCACAGAGACCATAAGGACCACAATCAACATTAGTAAGTGGCACACCGACATTACGTATGCACTAACCTGACACAACCATACACATAACAATAACAACAATAACAATATACTTTATTCATCCCAGCGGGAAATTAAAGCTGTCGTTCGATCGCACAACGAAGGACATATCTCAATAATTCTAAGTCATGAAACACACGCACATACACTCTTAGACATACGCCCCCTTTCTCTCAATCTGCATACACTAATAGGAATGATCTAATGCTAATACCTAGCAAACCCAAAATTACCTGGAATAATGCTTTCTCTGTCAAACCAAAACGTAAAAACTCTCAAGTTAAATAAAAATCATTAGGTTCACACATCCCCAACCCTCCCTTAGAAAGTTATCATCCTCAACAAACGTCTTGACGCATGCGCACACTCAGTTACAGACTGGTATAACTCTCATTAAAAACTGACAGAGCCGAAGGTAAAAACGAAGCTTTATAACGGGTTGTGTTTGTTCTCGGAAGTAAAAATCTTCCACTCCTGTTCCAAATCTGCTATCTGAGTAGTGTCTCATTCGGTGTGTAGGATCGTTTAATATTTGTATTAATTTTCTGTACAGTCTCTTTTCGTGTAAAGTCTTAAAACTGTCCAGCGGCTTTCGCCACAACACGACCTGCATTTTTACAATCTTTTCCAACCTCCCTTCTAACTATTTCCGAAATATTCCCACCCCAACAGACAGAACCAAACATTAATAATATTAGCAAGCGCAACTACACAACATACCTGTCTCTGCTCGGTGGGCACGTACTCCTCGGGGAACGTCTGCATGACGAACTGGGTCACGATGGCCGACTTGCCCACCCCGGGTGCCCCCAGCACGGCCAGCCTGACGCACTGGTACTCCGAGTCTACCGTCAGGTGACTGCTCTGCATGCCCCCCACCAACCTCCTCCGGTGAGTCTTCCCCTTCTGTTGCTGCTGCTGCTGCTGCTGCTGCTGCTGTTGCTGCTGCTCCTGGAGCTGCTGAGCGAGCGCTGGCTGCGCCTGCGGATCGGAGGAGTCGGCGTAGGGAGAGTCATTTTGGTCGCAGGGCAGGGGCAGCGGCAGGATGTCGTCGTCGTGAAGCTGCTGGTGGTGAAGCAGCGAGGGCAGGGCCGGTCGGGGGAGGTGGAGGGGGGAGGGGGACGGGGAGATGGAGGGGGAGATGTCCTGAGTCGTGACGTAAGAGGGTCCGGGGGCCGGACTGGCATGCCGGGGAGAGAAGGTGGCAGAGGCCGTGGCAACGCTGGAACAAAGCACAGGCATAGGCAGGTGCAGTTGGGTTTGTTTCTTATGGGCTTGTAAGCTGAAGACAATAAAACCTCAAACCAAACCTCTCTCTCTCTCTCTCTCTCTCTCTCTCTCTCTCTCTCCTCTCTCTCTCTCTCTCTCTCTCTCTCTCTCCACTCACCCCATCCTCTCCCCACACACACACACACACACACACCACACACCACACACACACACACAACACACACACGCACACACACACACACACACACACACACACACACACACACACACACACACACACACACACACACACACACACACACACACACACACACACACACACACACACACACACACACACACACACACACACACACTTCTGTAAGGCAGTGTTGGAAAAGAAGAAGAAGAAAAAACAGCTCATTCTTCGATCTGCAGCCCCCCGCCCCCCCCCCTGCCCTCCCCCACCCCCACACACACTACCCCCCTCCCCCCCAACCTCCCCTTTCCACCGCCCTCCTGCCTCCCCTTCACAGGATAATCAACCGGACAGTTGTGTTCATTTTAGAAAAGTAGTAGAAAAATGAACGACGTATGAGTATACGTCGTTCATTTTTCTACTACTTTTCTAAAATGAACACAACTGTCCGGTTGATTATCCTGTGAAGGGGAGGCAGGAGGGCGGTGGAAAGGTGATATTGATTAATCATAGCCCTTAGTAAATGAATCACGGAAGTAACCATATTGCGCATGTGCAAAGGCAAGTTCAACTCCTGGTCCTTACGAGAGACTAAAACCAGCAGACGAGCAAGAGCAAAGACTCAACAGTTAAAAAAAGAAATCGTATTTTAAATAGACACCGCAAAACATGCTAAAATACTCAGTGGAAACATACTTTTCAATACACACAAAAATAAAAAAATAATGCACTAACATACGATGATAAGATCAGCCTTTAGTTAGTGTTGAAGTTTTACACAAGGGACAGTACTCAAATGGCACCGGAATAGCTGGTAGCACTAGCCTATGAGGTTACACAAGTTGACAAAACTGATTATGTCCTGGCCACCTGTTAAATAATAGTTTGGTGTTTTGAACCCTCTCATTTACAACTGTGGACCACTGTGGGCGTTAAACGTTGGAGTCTGTGAGCATGAGTACCAAACATAATGCTAGTAGCTTTTTTTCATGACACTGTGGCTCGCGATCATGCACCACCATACGAAGTATGGTTACAAACGCATAAAAGGTTCAAAAGAATGCTATTTATTATTATTTATTAGGGACACGAAAACAACATAACTCAACCAAAATCAGATAAATCATGGCTTAGCCCTCCTACTCATTTCACTGTTTAACTGTTAAGTGTCATTTTGTAGCTTGACAAAAGGGATTACCCCAAAAATTCGATCTTGTGTTTTGTCCTATTAAATAGCGTTGTTTTGAAACTTTTACGTGTTTGGATCTTGTTTTAGAACGGTAACAGTCATTCTTGTTTCACATTTTGGTTACAAACGGCTGAGCGGTTTAGAATTTAAAAAAGAAAGAAAGGAAAGATGTCTTCTGGACAAAACTCGACTACATGTACAGCTAGCTATCTAGGTCATAATTATCAGGGCAGAATTAGCAATGAGTACCACGCATAATGCTAGTAGCAGAAGAAACAAGCAATACAAATACAATACGAAAGAACTTTATTATTCATAGTGAATAAATGAATGAAAATTTATATGTAGCGCATTAAAAAAAATCCACACAAAACCTTGCGTGTTCACAGCGCCAGATACACACAGTGCATACATGTAAGCTGTCACAAGCTAAAAACTACGAAAAGACATAAATGAATAAAGGAAATAAATATAATTTCATAATAAATGTATGAAATGAAATTTTGCCTTTTCGGCCACTCGAATTCCACACACAAAAAGGAACATATTATTAGACAATTCACCACACAGAAAAAAGATACACAAAATATACAAATAAAATAAAACGGAGTAAAACGTAGCTGGTATAACATTGTAAACCATTCCTTCTGAGATCAGTTAAGTGCACACCCATTACTCATTCCTACAACATTTGTATTTGTCAAAGGCAGACAACTGAATTCCCCTTTTTAAGGATTAATAAAATATTATTGTATTGTATTGTACATGCAGACACGAGAGCTAGAATCTGTATTGTATTGTACATGCAGACACGAGAGCTAGAATCTGTATTGTATTGTACATGCAGACACGAGAGCTAGAATCTGTAGTTTTATTGTACATGCAGACACGAGAGCTAGAATCTGTAGTGTATTGTACATGCAGACACGAGAGCTAGAATCTGTATTGTATTGTACATGCAGACACGAGAGCTAGAATCTGTAGTGTATTGTACATGCAGACGCGAGAGCTAGAATCTGAGACGCACACGAGAGGGTACAACAGCTATAGCAACCACGGGAAGCGAGAATGTAATACAGCAAGTTATTAACTGTATGTATACACAGCGGCAATGAGATGAGATACGGGGAATTTGATGTACGTGATCTGTCCCCGTCTGAGGGAACGTGTGGCTGTTGTCACAGGTGGTGTAGACAGTGTTTGATGGTATAGCTAGCCGTTGCTGTTTCGGGCTGTTAATTTGTTTCCATGCGTGTTGTTCTGAGTGTACGAGGGGCCGGCATGTGCGTGGATGGCAGACATTAAAAAGAGAAGAGGAACGGTAGCTGACCTTGAAGCTGTTAATTAAGGTTCTCTAAGAATTAAGGGTTCCACCCTCCCCTCACTACCCCCCCCCCCCCTCCCCCAACACACACACACCCCGGGTACTCCGGTTTATCCATTCATCCTTTGGTGTGTGTGTGTGTGTGTGTGTGTGTGTGTGTGTGTGTGTGTGTGTGTGTGTGTGTGTGTGTGTGTGTGTGTGTGTGTGTGTGTGTGTGGTGGTGAGTAG
>JABMCL010003079.1:275000-277500 GCA_018857735.1 Alviniconcha marisindica | reverse complement strand
CCCAGTCGACCACATAGGTTATATCAGGGCTATGATAAAGACAAAGCGACAGAAAACAACAGAATATGACAGTGTGAGTCAACACTGCAAAAGACTTTATTCACAGTGTGTGTGTGGTGGGGGGGGGGGGGGGGGGGGGGGGGGGTGGGTGTGGTGTGTGTGTGTGTGTTGTGTGTGTGTGTGTGTGTGTGTGTGTGTGTGTGTGTGTTATGTGTGTGTGTGTGTGTGTGTGTGTTGTGTGTGTGTGGTATGGTGTGTGTGTGTGTGTTGTGTGTGTGTGTGTGTGTGTGTGTGTGTGTGTGTGTGTGTGTGTGTGTGTGTGTGTGTGTGTGTGTGTGTGTGTGTGAAACGCCATCAAACGCCAAGTGAGAAAAGAGAGGAAGGCCAACCCAGCTGCTTCTGTAGCCTGCCCGATGTGTAGACGCATCTGTGCATCGGAGTTTGGTTTGCTGTCACATCAGAGGCGCCACTGACGTCGTCGTCGCTTTACGACGGACAGCTATGATGATATGATGATGGTGTGTGTGTGTGTGTGTGTGTGTGTGTGTGTGTGTGTGTGTGTGTGTGTGTGTGTGTGTGTGTGTGTGTGTGTGTGTGTGTGTGTGTGTGTGTGTGTGTGTGTGTGTGTGTGTGTGTGTGTGTGTGTGTTGTAGGGGGGTACACCGCCATCTCAGGCCTTGGTCAGAGTGTGGACAACTACGAGTGCTGCTTGTTGCATTTACATGTGATAGTTGATTTGCTGCTTCACATATAATGTATGAGTAATACCTAAAGTGTTACTGAACTGAATGCTACAGACCTTGGTCAAAGAGTGTGGTGCTACAAGAGGAAAGACCTTGGTCAATTTATGTGGCACCTCAAAACGAAAGACTTGGGTCACATTGTGTGGTACTACAATACCAAAGACCGTGGTAAAACTGTGTGGTACTAGAAAACGAAAGCCCTTGGTCAAAGTATGCGGTAGATACCTGAATACGAAAGACATTGGTCAAACTGTGTGGTAGGTACTTCAACACCGAAGACCTTGGTCAAACTGTTTGGTAGGTGCTTCACTACCGTAGACCGTAGTCAAACTGTGGTAGGTACTTCAACACTAAAGACCTTGGTCAAACTGCTTGGTAGGTACTTCAGTACCGTAGACCGTAGTCAAACTGTGAGGTAGGTACTTCAATACCAAAGACCTTAGTCAAACTGTTTAGTGGGTACTTCAATACCATAGACTGTGGTCAAACCGTGTGGTATGTACTTCAATACCAAAGACCTTAGTCAAACTGTTTAGTAGGTACTTCAATACCATAGACTGTGGTCAAACCGTGTGGTATGTACTTCAATACCAAAGACCTTAGTAAAACTGTTTAGTAGGTACTTCAATACCATAGACTGTGGTCAAAACATGTGGTATGTATACTTCAAAGACCTTGCCCAGTCTGTGTGGTTAGTACTTCAGTACGAAAACCTTGATCAAAGTGTGTAGCACCACAATACCTTGGTCAGATTGTGTCGCACCTAGTATTACAAAATGAAACACCTTGGTCCAACTGTGTGGTACGCGTACCTCACCGCCACAGACCTTGGTCCAGCTGCGTGCGACTGCGCCACCCTCCTTGATCAAACGGAGTGGCCCTCCGCAACGCCAAAGACGTTTGGTCAAAACGTGCGGGGGGCCGAAACGCCAAGACACCTGATGACGTTACTGAAACTGAGTGAAACCACAGATATAAGCACAATTTGGCAACCCGTGCAGGCCAACAGCAACGTTACTGAAGGACCGGAACTGCGTGTAACAGCTAGGTCAACAACGCCGCAGACCTTGGTCTGACTCAACGGCACCGGCGTCACGCAGACCCAGTCACTGAAAGCCGAGGGCCACAAAACTGACATCCCGCTGCGAGCCGGGGCTGTACGTAGCTGTAGCCAGGCCACAATCGTTAAAGCTAACGAGCGGTCAGTTGGGCAGCAAGCGCGTACAGACAGTTTGGCAGGCAATCCGGCAAGTGTGGCTCTGTTCTGTGGCTTTACCCCCCCCCCCCCCCCTCCTCCCCTCCCTTTCCTCCGCACACGACAATCTGCCGTTTCCCACGCTACCTGTCAAACCGCGACAGTTCCGAGGCTTGGCGAGGGTTGAAGGCGGCGTGGAGTGGAGCCAAGAGCGCCATCACGTCGTCCCCAAATCGCTTGATAGTTTTCCTATCCCCGCCATTAATCCTGGCCATCAAGCCCGCATGCCCACCGCTTTTGGAAACAACGGGGCGTGCCCGCGGTACTTGTTGCGGAGCAAGGCAAACACTTAAGCGACTTGGGTTTCCTGGTTGACACTGACCGCTTTGTAGTGCTCAGTAACTCCACCGTAATCGTTTCTAGCTGTCACTCTATACACACAAGAGGGAGGTATCATTATTGCTTGCCTGTCACTTTATTCTGTAAAGAGAGTCTGTGGTAGCTTTCCTTTCAATATGATGGTACTTTCCCTTTGCCATTCTGTATACGCAGGGTTCTTTGG
>JABMCL010003079.1:252500-270000 GCA_018857735.1 Alviniconcha marisindica | reverse complement strand
GGCAACTTCCAAGTGCCAAAAGCACGTAATGGTAAGTACGTCCACATAAATATAAACGTGGCTACACAACTCTTGTTATAACTACATCATCGTCAATATATAACTTTTCGATTCACGGAACTAACGGCAGGCTGACGCCCAAATCACGTGATGGTAAATATGTCCATATAATGGTAAACGTGGCTACATAATTGTCGTTACTACCACATCATTATATATAAATATATATATGTGTGTGTGTGTGTGTGTGTGTGTGTGTGTGTGTGTGTGTGTGTGTGTGTGTGTGTGTTGTGTGTGTGTGTGTGTGTGTGTGTGTGTGTGTGTGTGTGTGTAAAACGTAAAACGTTTCGATTCACGGAGCTAACGGCATGCTAACGCCAAAAGCACATAATGGTAAATATGTTCACATAAATGTCGTAATAACTACATCATTGTAATTGTATAACTTTTCGACTCACGGGGTGCTACTTCCAAAGGCTTATTAAGTAATCACAAGGATATGAGAGAAATTCATATTTATAATTGGTAAACAAGTAATGATAAGGACAATTACAATGATGTGGTGATAAATTGAAAATTATGTGGACATCTTTACAGTTATGTGCTTTTGACACAAGTGAGCGACCATACGTTTCACTGAAGTATCCAAACTCACAAGAAGTGGCAACAGTGATTTTGTCCTCAGTTTCGGTAAACAAGAACAAGAAAAGGAATAAAATGGAAAGCGAATAGCAATTTTCAAAGGTCTCTGGGGTATATTCCGCCGCCATCAAAGAAAAATTCTAAAGAAAACAGGATGCGTTGATCAAATGGATGTCAGAGTGTGTAGAAGGAAGCTCTGGTATCGTTGAATTATTTATTTGCATGGTGCTAGATAGGAGATCAACTTCCCCGTCATGATCTGCTGAAGTTTTGTAATAGTTTTGTTCAATACCATAAAAAGAATAAAAAATAAAAGAAGGTTTTAAAGTTAACAAAGGACAAGAACGTTGTAAAACACACACCCACACACACACCACACACACACACACACACACACACACACACACACACACACACACACACACACACACACACACACACACACACGAAAACCTACAGCACAAACAACAAACACAGAAACGAGAAGGAAAAGATAAAAAAGAATAAAACTTAAGGACATCAGATCCAGACTCATAAGAGGTAAAACAAAATGCTAATTTAATATCACAATGCAAAACATGCAAATCTAGTGTGTTTAAATCTTGTTTTAGAACGCCAGCAGACATCCTTGTTTCAGATTTTTCCCGTGAAGAACATCAATAATAGCACACTAAAGCCACCCAGAAAAAAAAGAAAAAGAAAAAAGAAAAAAAAGAGAAACAAAAATTACGACAAGTTTAATGGCTTCTCCTCCTTAGCATTTTTTACACACACACACACACACACACACACACACACACACACACACACACACACACACACACACACATACGCGCGCGCACACACACACACACATACACACACACACACACATACATACGCGCACGCGCACACACATACACACACATACACACACACACACACACACACACACACACACACACACACACACACACACACACACACACACACACACACACACACACACACCATTCTTAACGAGTTCAGACTTCGCCTACTCAGTCTGAAGCTAGTCTATTCTGGGAATTTTGCTTGCCTTAATTCCATTTTTAGGGAGGTAAGTCCGTTAGATTATCTTACTGACCTTTGCACAGTGCAAAGTTTATGTACACGTCCGCTTTCATAAAATTGTGTCACTTCTGTTATCACGATGAAATTTTTCTGGCAGTATCGCCTTTCACGATTTTGTCCATGTTCGGTCATAACCACTGACCACATTCACCAAACAGTGTCATAAAATATTGTACTTTCACTGTCATGAAATACCGTATTTTCACTGTCATGAAATATCGTACTTTTACTGTCCTGAAATATTGTACTTTCTGTCTTGAAATATTGTACTTTTACTGTCCTGAAATACCATACTGTCACTGTCCTGAAATACCGTACTTTCACTGTCATGAAATATTGTGCTGCCACTGTCATGAAATATTTTACTTTGACTGTCAGGCCAACATTCTTCCACACACTTCAGCTATTCAAAACATCCATTTTCATTTATGTTGTAAGTAAGTAAACATGGTGCCTAACGTCCACAGAAACCATAAGGCTTATTATGCACGGGGAAGAAGGGGGGGGGAGGGTATGGAGGTGGGGGGAGAGGGAGATTATATACCTATCGCTACACTGTCGCCACCAGAATGATTCCTGCATGGGCAGCGATGGGCAGCGATGGGCAGCGATGAGAGGCATTTTAATGTTTCAGTAGGAAGTGAAGGACAAAGTCACAGGACAGTGTCCACAAACCACAACCTTTTTGAAGAGAAAGGAGAGCCGAAGCAATGTCGAACCGAGGTCCTTCCGCTTACCAACCTAACGCCTTACGACCGCTAGGCCAAACCGGCTCACCATTTATGTTGTTGATGTTGATCGCTTTTATATAGCGCTCTCTCCGCTCTCGAGCAGACTCTCTGCTCTTGATTCTGCATGAGTCACCATCTTTTTATGGCGCGTTTTTGAATATCCACCGATGTGGTATACTAAACAGCGCTGACGTGGCTGGTGCCACATGAAACGGCGGCCGTCTCGGCGCGTTCTGTGTACACCATACAAACATGCACGATGACACTTCATGCAAAGCCACATACGCCATGTGCATACGTGTTTAGCTGTAAGCTGCCACCTGCGCTTCTGGCAGAATGACCGGGACCTTTTACGTGCTACTGCAATAACACGGGGGTGGAACACATACCGAAATAACAATCAGCACCAAAAGTTGACCCTGGAGAATAAAATTCTCCCACCGCTTCTGCAGGGACTCGAACCCGGAACCTTTCAGTCACGGGTCCGACGCTCTAACCACTGAGCTATCCGCCACGCTCCCCCATTTACCCAGTTTATTCAATTGTTGTTCATCTGCTGTTTTGTGGCTTTGACAAAGGGGCCTACCATCAAAATTCGCACATGTTTTGCATTGTCATATCAAATTAGCGTTATTTTTAACCGTTTATGAGTTTAGATCTTGTACTTGCGGCTATTTCGCTATTTGTTTCCTCTTTACACGCAGTGTGGGTGTGATACTCAAGCAGCATGTCTTCCATTAAAAATATATATAAAATATATTAAAAAATCCAGCTAATAAGAGATGGTACATTAAAATATTTTCTCAATTTTTTAACGATTATTATTACATTAACAAAAATCCAGTAAGTAAGAGATGGTTTAACGTTCTTTAAAATGTTTTCTCACTCTTTTAACAATTATTATTATATTTTAAAAATTCAGCTAGTAAGAGATGGTATAACGTTCTATAAAATGTTTTCTCACTTTTTTTTTACAATTATTATTACATTTATTCAACGGTGCCACCCTTATAGATATTCACCGCCATCGTCTTTCATCCTCACTCAGTGACCATGTGCGGTTGACGGGAGTATTTTCTCATGTTAAAGCTCTTCGCGAACCTAGTTGGAAGTATTCGGCGAACCTATCTGGTTCTTAATTGGGCCAACTTTTCTTCGCGAACCTAGATGGAAGTATTCGTCGAAGCTATATTCGGGGTCCAAAAAGCTTCGCTCAACATGTTCTGGGAACATTCGCCCTATTCGACGATCATTGCCTCTGATTGGCTGAGAGCAGAGCTCTCCTGTGGATGAAGAAAAAATCAAAATCAAAATGGATGACGGTGTCGCTAGGTTCTTCACTCGCTTCTGAGGGAATTTGTTTATTTGTTGACCTGTGGGAGACGCAGCCTTGTCCCGGAGACCCAGAATGAGATAGTAGTTAGTTGAATTACCCTGTGAGGGATGATTAAAGTATATTGACTTGACTTGACTTTAGCCTACATTTCTTATCACGCTGTCTGCTGCGCGTCTGCCGCAAGTTCGGGCCGAAGCTTGCATCTCATTACGAGCCAGTTGAGAACGAAGTAAAGTTTGGACTGTCCGAACCATATTCGGCGAACTAAAAGTTCAATTAAGAAACGAATCATAGTTCGTCGAAGTGTCCGAAGTATGTTTGGCGAACAAACATTCGCCCAGTTAAGAACGGGCTTAACGTGCGTGCTTGGAAGCTGTGTGTTGTTCCCACAGTCTCGTTAGTACCCAAACCTCTCGAAGGGCGCTGACAGCGTCGGCAGACAGCCGCGTGGAAGATAAAGAGCGTCCCTTCAGTCAGTGGCGCAACCAGGAGTTCTGGTAGAGTTCTGGAGGAAGGTGCCGGAAAACGATGCTCGGAGTGTGGGGTACGTAGTACTCACTCTTTACATCCGCGCATCTGAACACCGACGCTGTCAGCGCCCTAGGAAATGTTTGAGCACTAACAAGACCGTCAAAGCAACACAGCGTCGTAGCACGCACGTAAACACGAAGCGCGTCCGCCCCGGGTAGAAAATGAGTGCCGTCTCGAAAAAGTAAGTAAACGTGGTGCTTAGCGTCCACAGAAACCATAAGTCTTATTAGGGACGGGGAGAAGGGGTGGAAGGGGGGGGGGGGGGGGGGGGAATGAAGGTGAGGGACGAGGGAGATTATATACCTATGGCTACACAGCCACCACCACAAGGACTCCTGCATTAAGGTGGGCAGCGATGAGAGCCATTTTAATGTTTCATTAATTGTGATGGACAAAGTCACAAGACAGTGTCCACAGACCCCAACTTTTGAAGAGAAAGGAGAGCTGATGCGGATTCGAACCGCTAGGCCAAACCGGTTCACAAGATGCTCGGACTGCGCGGCACTCTTTACATCCGCGCATCTGTCCACCGACGCCGTCAGCACCTTGGGAAAGGTGTGGGTACTAACCACACTCCAAGCACTGGTTTACGACATCCTTCCTTCAACCACTGCCGTATTTAGTCACGCCATAGGGTCCAGAAAACTGTCAGCTAACGAGCAGTTTTTTTGTTGGTGCTCAAACAGTAGTAACTTTGTTACAAACAATTCAAATGATATCAGGCGTTTGTTTTATAACCGACCATGTTGCTTACGCCAGCTCAAATAAAACCAAAATCGTTTGAATCGAGACGGAACTCTTTTTTTTACCCGGGGTGGATGCGCCTCATGTTTACGTGCGTGCTTAGGCGCTAGGTTGCTTCCACAGTCTTATCAGAACCCGAACCTTTCGGAGGGCGCTGACCGCGTCGGTGGACAGCTACGCGGAGATAAAGAGTGCCTCTTCAGTGGCGTAACTTAATCTGGCAGAGTTTGGAGGAAGGTGCCGGAAAGCGATGCTCGGAGCGTGGGTGCTAACAAGACCGTCAAAGCAACACAGCGTCGAAACACGCACGTAAACACGAGGCGCGTCCGCCTCGGGTAAAAAGGGAGTTCCGTCTCGATTAAAACGGTTTGGTTTTATCTGTGTAAGCAATGCGGACGGTTATAAAACAAACACCTGGTACAGTCTGAGTTGTCTGTTACAAATTCACTGCTATCTGAGCACCAGTTAGATGGCAGTTTACGGAGACCTATGGAACCACGCAGTTATGGTTGTCGCTGGAGAACCAATGTCCTAAGCCAGTGCTTATAATTCAGACTCCACTCTGTACAGTAGATACAGAGAATGAAACCGAAGAGGGATCACAGCCTTATCGATAGGATTGAGAGAGAGAGAAAAAAAAAACACTTTTTTTAAAAAAGATAGTGACGGCTGTTTATCACTAGATCTGGAACTGGATTCACGCATTTCTCGTCCTGTTTGTTAAAAATCGACGCTTGAAAGTTGCATACACACACACACACACACACACACACACACACACACACACACACACACACACACACACACACACACACACACACACACACACACACACACACACACACACACGCATGCACACACACACACACACACATGCATGCACGCACACACACACGCATGCACGCACACACACACACCACGCACGCACGCACGCACGCACACACACACATTGCCCTAAGTTCCTGGATTCTAACGTCCCGTCAACCGCACAAGGTCATTCCAGGATGCATACGTTAATAACACGGCCTGCAAAGTCGCCTCCGTACGAATACGTTGTCAAAAACAAAAACCGTCAAGATGAACTCGGTGCGAAAACATTGTCCCCCCAAAATGTATATAAAATATGTAAAATGCAAGATCACCTCTGTACGAATGCATTTTAAACAAAGCCTGTGAGGTCACCTCATGACGAATAGGTTATTAATATTTAAAAACAAAAACAAAAAAAAACACCATACATGTGTGGCAACAAAACAAGAACAAGAACAATCAAATGCGTCATGAGCCAGTCTTTTAATGGTCTTCATTGATTAAGAGCGAACCAATGTTAGGAATATTTGGAAGACTAACAAGTACGCAAAGAAGAAGGAAGAAGAACAATGCGAAGGACACAAAGAAGAAGAAAGAAAAGAAAAAAACCAAAGACATAAAAAGACGGAAGAAGAACGAGATGAAGAGGACGAGCAGGGATAAGAAGAAGAAAGACACGCGGAACAAGGAAGAAGGAGAAGTGGACGAGAAAGAAAAATCAGAAAAAAGAACAAGGACAGAAAGAAGAAGAAGAAGAAGAAGAAGAAAGAAGAAGAAGAAGAAGAAGAAGAAGAAGAAGAAGAAGAAGAAGAAGACAAGAAAGAAGAATCAGAAGACATAAAAACAGCAATTGTAAACACTACAGCAACAGCAATAACGACAATTTAGTATGCGAAAAAAGCCTTACGAAAAGAAGCCTAAATGAGTGTGTGAAATACTTATTGTAGAGGATGGAGGCATGCTATGTATATAAATGATACTGTATTACTGTATTGAAATTGTGAAATACATTGTAGATGGTTGGGTGTGGAATGTCTGAGTGTTGTATGCATTAGCAATATTTTTCTTTTTCTTTTTGTTTCTTTTTGTTTGTTTCTTGTTTTTGTTTTCATTGTTTGAATGTTATGATTTTGTTTTTGTTTATAATATACAGCACTGCGTGCTCGTAGTTTTGTTTTTGACTGTTTGTTTGTTTTGCTTCTTTTTTGTTTGTGTGTTTGTGTTTGTATGTGTGTGCTTCTTTTTTTTACGGGGTATAACGCTATGTAGGAGTTACTGTTAAACCCACGACGATTTCCATCACAAATAGAAAACAACAACAAAAAACAACAACAACAACAACAATAAGAACAACAAAGAAACAAGGAAACAAACAAAAATCAAGGAAAACGTCCTCTTACCTGTGGTCATCGAACATTTCATTCCATCATCTGGGCACTGGCACAATAGCCGAAGTTTCTAGCGCTACGAAAACTGCGCAGCTGAACAAAGCTTTCGTTGACTATAACCCAGCCATCTCTCCGGTTCAAATCTTCAGTCTCCGGCTGCCTGTCACAGTACGAAGATTCTGAACACTTCCGAAACTGTGTAGGCCTAGTGAGAAATGAGGATGAACAGTATCAACTGACAAAAGTGCGTCCAGTTCAGTAACTCTGGAAGACTTATTCTAAGAATCATAAAAAGTACGCAAGGAATGAGAGGACCATTCGCGTGTGAGAACAGCGTCCGTCCTTTGGTCGACTGACACCTTCCTGTCAAAGAATCGTCTTAAAGTGAAAAGCACACGACGAGCAAATGGACACGTCCAGCAATGCACACGTTCAGCAATGCACGCGACGAGCAATCACACGATGATAAAAGCGCACGACCTGCAATGCACACGACGATCAGGAAACGCACACGACGAGCAACTCACGCGTTGAACAAAGCGCACGACGAGCAACGCACGCGTCGGGCAATGCACACGATGAGAAATGGACACGCTGAACTATGCATACGACGAAAAAATGCACACAGTGATCAATCCACACACGACTGACCGTAGAGAAATATCAGGGCAACATCAATAGCATTGACCAAACTTGACACGACAATTTTCAAACACCTTCTAAATCACTCCGGCTTCAGCGAAATCACATCAACTTCGCATTCAGCCTTCAATGAATCACTTTATCATATCAACACCGCAAGCGGCCTACCAGTAAATCGTATCAATTCGGAATCAATCTCCCAATCACATCAACATCGATCCTTCATTGAATCATTTGTTTTTTCCTTCAGCGAATCACATCAACCTCGCCTGAACTAGAAAACTTCTGAATCACATCAAAATAGGAATCACAGTCGGTCGTTCAGTGACTCACATCAGAATCCGGATCAATCCTTCAGTGAATTATATCAACACCCGAATCAATCATTTGAAATTAATCATATCCAAAACAGCGTAATCAGCCCTTCAGAGAATCATATCAACACCTGAATCAATCATTTGAAGTACATCACATCAAAGCAATCGCCGATGGAAGGAAACAAAACCAAAGCAGCACCTTCAATGAATCAAGCGTATGAGAAAGAAAACCAAAACTGCTAGACTGTCAAGTGGATTCAAAATGTTACTGCAAAGATGAATAATCCAGTCAGTATGTCTTCCTTAAAAAAAAGAAACTTCAGATAGTTGCGGGTCGGTAGGTAGGTAATGTTGCTTAATGTCCTCGGATGTCGGATGACATATTAGGGACAAGCTGCGACCAATGCCGAAGCATGGTTCAATATAGCTTTACGTCCACGGAAACCAGAAGGCTCGTTAGAACGGACAGCCCAGGACGGGCACCTCGACTCTCACACAGCTCCTGAACTATGAGTTGCGGGTCCTCTACTAAAGGTCCTAAGAGCAAGCACCACACGGCTGAAGAAGACTCAGCGAAACACTCCCAAACTATCCAAGCAGTCTGTTAAGCTTACGAGTTGGGTCTTATTAGCAATCAGCGTAGAGTATCCCGACGACGACTTGACACATACGTAATAAAGAATAAATATTTACGGCCTAGTCGCGTAACGGCTCGGTAATCCTTGCAGTTACAGCGATCCCTGTTCTGCCGGACGGCCGCTTATAGTGCGACCCGCGTGTCGGACGTCTGCTTGCCGGAAACTAGCACAGCAAACAGCGCAAGACAGGCAGCCAGATCGAGCGACACAAGGGAACTATATATACTGTAGACTTGGCGAGCGGCGGTCAAGTCCGTAAAACAGAATGAGGGAGAGAGGGAGGGAGAGCTATATAGAGAGCTAGGGCTGTGGCCTGGAGCATGGAGTGTTATTGTAGTGCCTCTGATTCTCTCTCTCTGATTCTTTGTCTGTCTGTCGCTGATTCTCTCTCTCTCTCTTTGATTCTCTATATTTCTGTCTCTTTGATTCTCTATCTTTCTGTCTCTTTGATTCTCTATCTTTCTGTCTATGTCTATCTGTCTCTGTCGCTCCCCCTCTCTCTCCCTCTTTGTCTTTCTGTCTCTGTCTGTCTGTCTGTCTGCCCCCCCCCCTCCCCCTCTCTCTCTCTCTCTGCTCTCTATCTGTCTGTCTCTGTCTATGTCTCTGTTTTGTGTGGAAACTTTCATGTATAAAATTTCACTTACTCATTCATGCCTATATGTATATAAATGATGCCTGTAATTTTATACTTACTCTTCAGAAAGCTTAGCAAGGACTAGTTGTTCGACAGGTTTTGACTGAACCTACATTACAATCCTTGTAAAATAAGGTTTTCGAGTTCTCTCTCTCTCTCTCTGATCAATCACGATGTCTGAACTGAAGTTGCTGTAGTCATAGTGAGTGTCGTCGCGGTCGTTGTCGTCGTCGTTCGTCGTCAGGTCTGCTAACGGCGGTGGCGGTGGAAGTGGCGCTGGCATCGCAGAGAGAGTTGTTTACCCTTAAGCCTGGCAGAGACTGGCGCAACCACTGACCGGCATCATCGCACAACTAACTCCCTTTCCCCCCCCGTCCCCCCGGCCCAACGTCCCTCCCCCCCCCCCCCCCCCCCCCCCCACCCCACAACTCCCCTTCTCGTTCAGTGCAGCCATCTCTCTGCCACTCGCGCTGTTGGAGTTTCGCGCGCGACGGAACACCCCGCCACTGCAGCGTACTACGTCCCTTGGAGAGAGAGAGAGAGAGAGAGAGAGAGTAAGGGGGCAGACACAGAGTGTGGGGACACACAGACAACGCGCGCGGCACACACAGACACACGCGCGCGCGCGCACCCCCACACGCCACGCATAACACAACCCGCACAACACGACACGCACACAAACCCCCCACGCACACACACACACACTAAACACACACACACACACACACACACACACACACACACACACACACAACACACACACACACACACACACTCACCGGCAGGAGAACCAGGAGAGAGAGACGCGGGGGGCGGGGGGCAGATAATCATTTGGGGGGGGGGGGGGGGGGAAGAGAGAGAGAGAGAGAGAGAGAGAGAGGGAGAGAGAGAGAGAGAGAGAGAGACGGGACGGAGAGGGGCAGAAAAGTAATCCGTGTCTTGATCAACGCACCATATGCCGGTTTAATGATGTCAAGCCGGATCAGCGCTGACAGCAGATCTCCCGCCACTGTCTCGGGGCTGCAGTTTCAGGTCGAACAATATGGATGTCAGATTTGGTGACTGTGGCTCCCCAGGTAGGACTATTATGACTGACTCTGTGTGTGTGTGTGTGTGTGTGTGTGTGTGTGTGTGTGTGTGTGTGTGTGTGTGTGTGTTGTGTGTGTGTGTGTGTGTTTTTTCTTTCTAGTGTGTGTGCTGTGTGTGTGTGTGTGTGTGTGGTTGTGGTGTGTGTGTGCGTGCGTGCGTGCGTGTGTGTGAGTGTGAGTGTGTGTGTGTGTGTGTGTGTGTGTTCGCGCGCGCGCATGTGTGTGAGTATCTGTATGGGTGGGACCCTACGGTATAAACCTGTCTGATTATGATCAAGCTGACGAGAGACTAGTGGATGTTTTGATGGTGACTCAGCTGATGGCGTATTGAACTAACTGGAGACCAAGCAGTCGTCTAGGGAGTCTGCCTCTGGACGTGAAGCCATCAAGGGAGTCTGGAGCTATGGACGTGAAGAAATCTAGGGATTCTGGCTGTGGACATGAAGCCATCTAGCATGTGGGCATGTATGCACTCCCCTCTCTTACCTTTCATCTTCGCTCCGTACATATCAGACTTCACGCACCCTTCGATCCTCAAGCGAGAAGCATTATAAAAAAATTATAAAAAATCCAAAACATAGTTCTAAATCTTTTGGCGAGCGCTCGTTCAGTTTCGTCGATCCATCCGTCTGGAATTCTCTGTCTGTCAGTCTGCGAAACCAAAACCTAGCTGAAGACTTTCCTCTTTAGAGAGGTCCCTTCACGAACCTAGGCACACCGTTTCTGCGACAACAGATTATGTGTGTGTCTACGTGTGTATCTGTGCATGGATAGTGTGTGTTTGGTTTTGCAAAACGATTTGCGCTCTAAAAGAACTATAGCTATCCAGCAGCAGCAGTAGTAGTAGTAGTAGTGGTGGTGTGGTGGTGGTGGTGGTGGTGGTGGTGGTGGTAGTAGTCGTAGTATCTACGGAGTCTCGTTGTGGACATGAAGCCATTTGAGAGTCTGGCATGAAGAGCCAGATATGACTATTATGACATATATATATATATATATGTGTGTGTGTGTGTGTGTGTGTGTGAGAGAGAGAGAGAGAGAGAGAGAGAGAGAGAGAGAGAGAGAGAGAGAGAGAGAGAGAGAGTTTGTATGTATGCTTTGTCATGTTCTTTATGTGCAAACGCACACGCACGCGCACACACATACACACACACGCACGCACACGCGCATGCACACACACACACACACACACACACACACACACACACACACACACACACACACACACACACACACACACACACACACACACACCCCTGATGCCACATACTTGCCGAAAACTATACGCCAGTGTTTGGGGAATCTGACGTCTTGAAAACGGGAGGGGACCAATGGGGTTTTTGAAAAAGACAGAACACCTCCCGATTCAAATAAAAGGAGGCAGAAGACAAAAAGGGAAAAAAGAAGAAAGAAAAAAGAAAAAAAGACAAGAGATCGATGCATCCAACTGCAGAAAGCAAAGAGCAGGAAACCTTGCATTTTGTGCTGCTCAAAGGTCTGTTGTGCCTTAGCAAAGGAAGATCTGAACATATCGCAAAAAATAGCAAGCGCACCCTACCGTGCATCCACCCACACACACACCACATCATTAAGCCTATCCCTGGACACCCCCTCCCCCCACACACACACAGAGACTCACTCATACACGGAGACACACACACACACACACACACACCACACACACACACACACACACACACACACACACACACACACACACACACACAACACACACACACACACACACACACACACACACACACACACACACTCACTCACTCACACACACGCACACATAATACAGACCCCACAAAAACTCGCCAAAATGCCAGACTGCCCAAGGGAAGCATGAAGCGAAGACAACACAGGGAGAGCGCGGGTTGACGTTCGGTGTAATTAAGCGAACAAAGCATAAAAAGGAAATATACGGCAGTGCCCAGAAATGAGCCAGACGGCTGTGTTAGCTTTTAGCCTCCAGGAGGGCAGAAAGGACTCAGGTCATAGTCAGCAGCCATGGTTATAGCTTTACTCATTGCGAGAGCAGAAAGGACACGGTCATAGCCAACTGCAAACGTTGGCTTTAGTCAGTGTGAGAGCAGAAAGGACTCGGGTCATAGACAACAGCAATGTTTAGCTTTAGTCACTGTGAGAGCAGAAAGGACACGGGCATAGTCAACTGCAAGCGTTGGCTTTAGTCTCTGAGAGAGCAGAAAGGACATGGATCATATACAACCGCAAGTGTTAGTTTTTGCCTCTGCAAAAAGGACACGGGTCATAGTCAACTGTAAGCGCTGGCTTTCGCCTCTGGAAGGGCAGAAAGGACACACGTCACAGACAACTGTAAGGGTTGGCTTTAACCTCCCGGAGAACAGTGTGAACTCAGCCGGGTCATAGTCAACTGTAAGCGTTGGTTTTAGCCTCTGGTGAGCGCAGAAAGGACACGGTGTGTGTGTGTGTGTGTGTGTGTGTGTGTGTGTGTGTGTGTGTGTGTGTGTGTGTGTGTGTGTGTGTGTGTGTGTGTGTGTGCAGAAAGACACAGGTCATAATCAACTGCAAGCGTGTCCTTTCTGTCTATGTCAGAGCAGAAAGGACACGGGCATAGTCAACTGCAAGCATTGGTTTTAGCCCCAGGGAAGGCAGAAATGACTCGGGTCATAGTCAACTGCAAGCGTTGGCTTTAGTCACTGTAAGAACAGAAAGGACACGGTCATAGTCAACTGCTAGCGTTGGCTTTAGTCACTGTAAGAACAGAAAGACACGGTCATAGTCAACTGCTAGCGTTGGCTTTAGTCACTGTAAGAACAGAAAGGACACGGTCATAGTCAACTGCTAGCGTTGGCTTCAGCCTCTGGAAGGGCAGAAAGGACACAGAGAAACAACTGCAAGTGCTCGTTTTTGCCTCTGCAAAAAGGACACGGGTCATAGTCAACTACAAGCGTTGGCTTTAGCCTATGGTGAGAGCAGAAAGGACACACGTACGTCACACACAACTGTCAGCGTTGGCTTTAACCTCCCAGAGAGCAATACGGACACAGCCGGGACATAGTCAACTGTAAGCGCTCTGGTGAGAGCAGAAAGGACACGGGTCATAGTCAGCTGCAAGCTTTGGCCTTAGCCTATGTCAGAGCAGAAAGGACACGGTCATAGTCAACTGCAAGCATTGGATTTAGTCCTTGTGAGAGCAGAAAGGACACAGAGAGACAACTGCACGTTTTGGGAGTTTTTCTCTGCAAAATGGACGCGGGTCATAGTCAACTGTAAGCGCTTGTTTTAGCCTCTGGTGAGAGCAGAAAGGACACGGGTCATAGTCAGCTTATTCTTCTTCACGGTTGCTTTACGTCCACAGAGACCGCACGGACTATTAGGGACGGGGAGCCAAGACGGCCACCTAACTCGACTTTCACGCAGCTCAATTTCAATGTTGCTTTACGTCCACAGGGACCGTAGGGACTATTAGGGACGGGGGAGCCCAGGACGTCTATCTCGACTCTCACACAGTTCCTGTGTCATGGTCAATTCTTCTTCAAATGTTGCCTTACGTCCACAGAGACCGCACGGACTATTAGGGACGGGGAGCCCAGGATGTCCGCCTCGACTCTCACACAGCTCCTGAGCTCTGAAGTCATTGTCAAAATGACGATGACGCGGGGCTTAATGTCTTCAAATGTCGGGCTGACGTATTAGGGACAATCATAGTCAGCTGCAAGCGTTGGCTTAAACAGCATCCCGGAGGCCAACAAGGATTCGGGTCATGGTCAGCTGCAAGCGAGATGTTCAGATTCAATGAATGTCACAAGCACCAACTTATTCCCTTATGTCTCCGCGAAGAAAAAAAGACAAGAAAAGCGGGAGTTCGCCTGCCACTCCCACAGGGAGAAACAGGGTATTCTGGCTGAGTGAGTGTCATGTACACGCCAATTTATTTCATTTCCCTATGTCTGGACAAATACGGCAGAGTGTGCCTGATTTGATCTGCTTAGCGTTCAGTCCGTAGAGAAGCTTTTGGGGAGTAAAAATAAGAACAAGAATAACAGATTATTTATGACGCTCCATCTCGTAAGAGCCCGCAGCGTTTTACAAAGACATAAGGGTACGCTCATTGTATCACTAGCACACACACGCGCACGCACGCACGCACACGCACGCACACACACGCACGCACGCAGACACACACAACACACACACACACACACACACACAACACACACACACACACACCACACACACACACACACACACACACACACACACACACACACACACACACAACACACACACACACACACACACACACACACACACACACACACACACACACACACCACACACACACACAAACACACACACACACACACACACACACACACACACACACACACACACACACACACACAAACACACACACACACACACCACACACACACACACACACACACACACACACACACGACACACACACACACACACATGACACACACACACACACACACACACACACACACACACACACACCACACACACACACACACACACACACACACCGTCACACACACACACACACACACTGACACACACACACACACACACACACACACACACACACACACACGAGGCACCCGCACACACGAGCATTCTGAGTATACAAAGGTTAATTTACGCAGCCTAAAACGGGCAGCAAACAGAGACTGGAGACGGATGAAGACAGCTGCACGGAACAGAAAACATGGCAGGTCTATAGTTTTGAGAAAAGAAATGTTTTTAGGTTACACTTAAATGAGTAGCTCAGTATGCACAAGAGAAGACGCGGGTTTTCAGTTTTGACTTAAAAATTAATTTAAAAAAGTGAAGAAAACTGCCTGAAAGAGAGAGAAAGAAAGACTCCACATCACAGGTCGGGTGTATTGAAAGGGTATCTCCACAAGGGTCCCAAATTATACTTCACACATTCGTAACTGTAGTTTATGATAGGCATAGCCCTGGACGAATGACTAACATAGGCAGGAAGAGAGTTCCAGATCACAGGTCCGGTGTATTGAATGGGTCTCTCCCCAAAGGGTCCAATAAATATGCATCATATATTCGTAACTGTAGTTTAAGATAGGCATAGCCATGGACGCAGTTCATACCCCACTGCAAAGCGCCATGATCAAATTCAGTGTTGCTTTACGTCCACACAGACCATAAGGACCATTAGGGGCTGAGAGCCCAGGACGGCCACCTCGAAAACACACTGCTCATGAGCCCTGGGACATGATCAGGCTGAGTGCATGAACCTTATTATGCACACCAATCTACTCTCCGTTTTACACCCCAGCAAAAATGAGGGTGCTTGCTCCCCCAATCTTGCTGAAATTCGATATCGAAACGGTTCATGTATTGCACACATTCGTGGCAAAAGTTTATGGAAGGTTGGAAGAGAGAGGAAGAGACTTAGTTTGCCTTGGACTTAGTTTGAGTTTTAGGTGCAAGCGAGACATTTAGGGTCACTGAGTGTTGGTCTATAACCCTTTCATTGTCAGCGACTGAACATTCAGTCGAGCGTAGTGTGTGTTCCTCCAATCTCCTTGCTGATTATGATATCGCTACGTCCCAGGCTATTAATAATAATAATAATAATGTACATTTATCATGCGTTCATCAACGCCCTGAACGCTCACAGAATACATAAATTATTAGTGTACCTAGCTATTACATATACAATAATAATAATGTACATTTATCACGCGCTCATCAACGCCCTGAGCGCTCACATCATACATATTAACCTAAATACAATATTCTATACACATGTAGAATATGCATAGAATGTAAAAGACACCCTTCTGTGTGCATTCCCTTGCTTGTGAGAAGAGCTATAGTCAGAAGGGATAAACCGTACTCAGTCATAGTTCAGGAGCTGTGTGAGAGTCGGGGTGGCCGTCCTGGGCTGTCCGTCCTAACGAGCCTTCTGGTTTCCGTGGACGTAAAGCTATATTGAACCATGCTTCGGCATTGGTCTCAGCTTGTCCCTAATATGTCAACTGACATCTGAGGACATTAAGCAACACTACCTACCTACCTACCTACCGTACTCAGAAACATGCGAACCAATTTCACAGGCATGTACAAATTTCCTGGAAGGCTTTGGCTGATCAGCACAGAGTAGCATACACATCAATTTATTCCCCGCATGCCTACATCTCGGGTGGGAGGGGGTGGGGTGGGGAGGGGGGGGGGGCAGGCAGACAGAGACTGAGATAGAGAGACACACACAGAGAAAGAGAGAGAGAGAAAGACAGACAGACAGACAGACAGACAGACAGACAGAGACAGAGTTCCCTCCACCCTATCCAAACTCGACACGTAATAATTATAACACACTGCGCATACGTTCGTCTCTGTAGTTTATTCTCAGCTTGTTCACTGGCCTTACGTGTCTCGTTACATGGGCGCTTTCGTGTCAGTTTGGTCTTGGTTGAATGAGTTTAGCCGTGTTGTACTCAGCTGTTTCACGGGGCCAGGTCGAATGAGTTTAACGGCGTTGTACTGAGCTATTTCATGGAGTGAGCCGGTTTGGCCTAGCGGTAAGGCGTTAGGCTGGCAAGCGGAAGGACCTCGGTTCGATACCGCTTCGGCTCTCCTTTCTCTTCAGAAAGGCTGTGGTTTGTGGACACGGTCTTGTGACTTTGTCCACCACTTCCTACTGAAACATTAAAATGGCTCTAATCGCTGACCGTCTTAATGCAGAAGTCATTCTGGTAGTGACAGTGTAGCGATAGGTATATAATCTCCCTGCCCCCCCCCCCCCCCCCCACCTCCATATTCCCTTTCCCCCCTTCTTCCCGTCCCTAATAAGCCGTACGGTTTCTGTGGACGTTAAGCACCATGTTGACTTACTTACTATTTGCTATTTCACGGGGCCTGGACCGAG
>JABMCL010003079.1:230000-235000 GCA_018857735.1 Alviniconcha marisindica | reverse complement strand
TTATTAAAAGTACTAGAGTTTTGCCGGAATATATGTAGTGACCACTGGTTGCATTGTTGCAACAGTGTATCATAACACCACATTTCCACTTATAATTAAAAGTGAACATTATACAATTATGACAAATTAGATGCCATTAATTCTGCAACATGCTGTCTCGTATAGACGGGGCCGATGCTATGCAAAATGGATCCATTGACGACTGTGCTGAACATTTTAATACTATATTTTTCGAAGCCGCCTGCAATTGCATGCCTGTAAAAACCGTTACAATTCGCTCTAAAGATGCTGCTTGGATAAATGCAGACATTCGCTGGGCTATAAAACAGCGATAGAGGTTGTTTAAAAAAGCAAAACGCAGCAATAAAGACGAAGACTGGCGAGCTTATCGGACTTATAGAAACTTAGTAACTACTAAGATTAGAGACAGAAAACTGGAATATTTAAATGAACTTGATTTAAAGGCATCTGACCCAAACAGTTCGGTACTAAGGAATGGTGGAAACTGGTAAAACAATTTATGAATAAAAAAGGCATGTCCGACGACATTCCTCCCATCTTCTTCAATGGTACTTTGTATTCTTCCAGCGAAGACAAGGTCAACACATTGAATGATGATTTTATTCAACAATCGATTTTAGACAATCCAAACGAAAATACTCCAAATGTAGAGTACACTGACTCTGAAATTACTGATATTATTCTTACGCACGCTGACATACATAGTGTAATTAAAAAAATAGACAAATCAAAGGCAACAGGGCCCGATATGATTCATAACAAATTGCTGATAGCTACAGTTGACATTATTACAGAACCCTTAACCATCCTATTTAACCGCTGTTTGAATGAAAGTATCTTTCCAAACATTTGGAAGATTGCTCATGTAACACCACTACATAAAAAAGGACCCGAAAATCTGTGTAATAATTATCGTCCTATTTCGCTGTTAAGTTGTGTAGGCAAGGTCTTAGAACGATGTGTTCACAGCCGTGTGTTCAATTATTTAAAGGTTAATAATATTATTACTCCATCCCAGTCAGGATTTATGCCAGGAGACTCAACAGTTAACCAACTCACATCAATATATCAAGACCTATGTACATCATTCGATCAAGGAATAACTACACAATCCATTTTTTCGACATTCCAAAGCCTTCCATCGAATGTGGCACAAGTGATTATTGAAAAGAAATAGAAGCTGTTGGTATAAGAGGCAATTTGGAATTATGGTTTCAAAACTATTTACAATAAATCGCATAACAAGACGGTGTAAAAAGGTAAAAAGCTGATAAAACAAAAAAACCCAAGTACACCAGTTCTGGAGCGGTTACACAGGGGTCTGTGTTATGCCCTTTGTAGAGATCTGATCGACTATATAAACGAAATAACCAAAAATATTGCAATCGTTATAAAACTTTTGCGGCACGACCAACGTGTGTCATTTGCATTGAAAGACCCGACAGGAAGAGCTAGCAATTTAATTATGACTTTGAAAAAAATAGCGCTGGCGACACGAGGAAATCGTTAATGAAGAAAAAATGAATGTAACAGTGAGAAAGACAACCATCCAGTTTACCCCATGTCATTGGAAATATTGTTTCGAAAAGGGACAAGGAATGTCACAAACACTTAGGTCTGATTTTGTCAAAGTAACTGCAACTAGGGAACACATATCTAAACAGTATTAGAAAAGGAATCCCAATCTCTTATTATCATGACTGCAGCTGCCAGTATAAAGTACAAGTATGCGGAAAGCCTTTATAGGATACTATGTACAGATCCTTTATATTGCCACAGTTTCACTACGCCGACATTGTTTGGTGTGATAATTGTTCTGGAACACTTCAAAACATGCTCGAAAACCATGCATTTGGAAGCTATAAGAAAATTTTAGGAGCTGTTAGAGGAACAAGCAACGAAAAGTTGTATAAAGAATCTGGATTTTCGCACACTAAAAGAAAGACGAAAACGCCACAAGCTATTAATGGTTCACAAAATGATTAATTACCAGTGCCCCGTACCTATCGAACTTAGTAACACCTCTAGTTTCAACAACAAAACCCGTATCATCGCGACGAACATGAAAGAGTCATCCCGCTCCCAAAACAGAAAAAACTATATGCAAAATTCATTCATTCCGTCACTACCCAACTGTGAACACATTACCTCAAAACTATACAAACAAATCCTTCAATAGTCTGCTGAAAAATATTTGATCAACGAATGACACTTGTGGTCCTTATATTATATTTTGGTTCTAGAAAGACAAGTTCAGCATGTAGACTTCGACTTGCTATTAGCTACTTAAATTATGATTATTCAGACGCCACCTGTTAGAAGACCCTATATGTTCATGCGGATATACAGCAGAAAAATCAGAGCATTTCCTACTACATTGTCCCCTTTAGAAATAAAACCATTAATAAACTAGATGAGAACGAAAGAAATATCAATACACTTCTGTTTGAAAACGACCAGCTACATTTAGAAACTAATAAGAAAATATTTGCTATATTCCACGACTTTTTGCGCCAAACAAACCGCTTGTAAATGTAAAAGTCTGCCAAAAATTTTTTATGATACAAGCGAAGAAGTATACTCTCTCTCTCTCCGCTCTCTCTGTCTCTCTCAGAGCAATAATTATGACAACACCACTAGACCATTCGGTGTTAGTTATTTGCTTTTAACCCCCACCCCTCCTCCGTTTTTGTTGTTGTTTGCTTTTGTTTGGTTTTTTTGACATGGTGTATTGTGTCATTTTTGTTTGGGTTTGTTTCCTCTGAAAAACGTTTGGACAACAATTTTCCATCTTGCCATCGTAAATGTCTGTGTGTTTCATTTATCTATAGGTAACACTCAAAATAAGCATATTGCTTTTGTGTTTCCTGTACTTATTTGTTGAGCTTATGATTACGATGAATGAATAAAATTTAGTCTACACCAAGTGGGGAAAGACCGATTTCATTTCTGTCCTATCACATCCTCAGACCAGACCAGTCGACATTTTTGTAAGTTCCTCAGATCTGAAGTCGATGAATTTTTGATGAGGCTATGCAGGGGTGAAAGAAAAACGCCAAAAACAATCGCGTTCTTTAGACTTCCCTGCTGCATAAGGCGCAGCTAATCCACGCCAATCCCTTTGTACGGTGTAAACCCAATTACCTTCTGTTCTAGTCTTTTGGGGCGTCACTGAGCTGAGCCATTTCTCATCACTTAGCGGCGCGAATGAGCATGAATAAACATGAGCAGAACATGAATAAAACAGGAGTGGCGGGTGTATGAAAAACCTGAGGATCGTGCGGAGTATGAGTTATTGACAAAGTTCTCTCCCGCAATACTGAATGTTCATGAATGCATTTCTCCCCCTTGCCAAAAAAACAAAAAAACTAAAACACAGTGCGTGTGCGTACGTGCGTGCGTTCGCACGCGTGTATGTATGTGTGTATGCGCGTACATGTGTGTGTGTGTGTGTGTGTGTGTGTGTGTGTGTGTGTGTGTGTGTGTGTGTTGTGTGTGTGTGTGTATGTGTGTAAGCGCCTACAGGTGTGTGTGTGTGGGGGGGGGGGGGGGGGGGGACGGATCGGAAGAAGGGGGTTGGGGGGGGGGGGGAGGGTCCAAATAAATGTACTTACTTGTTCATAACCGAATAACTGAGAGAATCCCAGGAGGGGAGGTGCTGCTACCACCATCAGTAGCAAATCAATCATTCCTTAATCTGGCTCTGGGACGAAGAAGAGGAAGGAAAAAAACAAAAACAAAACCGAAACAAAGGCGTGCGCTGGATCAAACATCGCGTCTTTGTCGTTACGTGCGCCGAGGGTTATTTAACTGCACGTGCACCACTCCTTACTCACTGCTACATAGCCACAGCACTGCCCCTCCTACATAACCACAGCACACACCCCCTTCGCTACTGCCCCTCCTACATAACCACAGCACACACACCCTTCACCACTGTCCCTCTTACATAACCACAGCACACACACCCTTCATCACTGCCCCTCCTACATAACCACAGCACACACACCCTTCACCACTGCCCCTCCTACATATCCACATCACACACACTCTTCACAGCCCCTCCTACATAACCACAGCACACACACTCTTCACCACTGCCCCTCCTACATAACCACAGCACACACACTCTTCACCACTGCCCCTCCTCCACAGCCGGAACATATCCTTCAACAGCTGTTGCACACAAACAGAACATTTTTTCAACCCTGTCTCCCAGAACACAAGGACCACCCCTCCTCAATCACTGTTAGAACGAACCCAGAACGCCCTCCTCAATCACTGTTAGAACAAACCCAGAACACAAGGACCACACAACCTCAATCACTGTTAGAACAAACCCAGAACACAAGGACCACACAACCTCAATCACTGTTAGAACAAACCCAGAACACAAGGACCACACAACTTCAATCACTGTTAGAACAAACCCAGAACACAAGGACCACACAACCTTCAATCACTGTTAGAACAAACCCAGAACACAAGGACCACACAACTTCAATCCCTGTTAGAACAAACCCAGAACACAAAGACCACACAACCGCAATCATTGTTAGAACAAACCCAGAACACAAGGACCACACAACCGCAATCACTGTTAGAACAAACCCAGAACACAAGGATCACACAACCTCAATCATTGCTAAAACAAAACACTAAGGCCATCATCGTTGAAACAAAACAAAACACAGATACAACTCTCTACTCAGTCACTGCAAAAAACAAAGCACAAAGACCACATCACCTAAATCAATGCTGAAACAAAACACAAAGACCACATCACCTAAATCACTGCTGAAACAAAACACAAAGACCACCCCTCCTCAATCACTACTTAAAGAAAACACAAAGTCCACCCATCCTCAATCACTGCTGAAACAAAACATAAAGACCACCCCTCCTCAATCACTGCTGAAACAAAGCACAAAGACCACCCCTCCTCAATCACTGCTGAAACAAAACACAAAGAACCAACA
>JABMCL010003079.1:200000-225000 GCA_018857735.1 Alviniconcha marisindica | reverse complement strand
GTGTGTGTGTGTGTGTGTGTGTGTGTGTGTGTGTGTGTGTGTGTGGTGTGCTGTGTGGTGTGTGTGTGTGTGTGTGTGTGTTGTGTATGTGTGTGTGTGTGTTGTGTGTATGTTGGTATGTGTGTGTGGATGTGTGTGTGTGTGTGTGTGTGTGTGTGTGTGTGTGTGTGTGTGTGTGTGATCACGCGTGAGTATATAGGTGTGTGTGCGCGCGCGCGCGTGTAGCATTCATAAGCATTTAGCTACAGCCCTACAAGGACGAAGGAGAAGAACCAAACGAGGGACAAGGTGGAGAAGAAAATGGGAAATAACGATAATCAAGTGCACAGGAATGACAGTACAAAAGACTGAGACAGTCAGATGAGTTGAGAGTGTGAGGGGGGCAGGTCAGCCGGATTTGGAGGGAGGCGGGAGCGAGTGGGACGGGAGGTTGAAAGAGGTTGAAGGAATAAATAAACCAAAGAAAAATACAAATACAGAGCACACTGGCTTTGACTAGTCTCCTGCGCTCCAACCTCAAAGTGGGCGTGTCTGTTGGAGACGACAGAGAGTCAGTCAGCATGCTCTGTACTTATAGCTAGCTCCGACTCCTGCATCTGTGAGCCGGTTTGGCCTAGTGGTAATTAAAGGCGTTAGGCTGGTAAGCGGAAGGACCCCGGTTCGATACCGCTTCGGCTCTCCTTTCTTTTCAAAAAGGTTGTGGTTTGTGGACACTGTCTCAGTTGCGACTTTGTCCATCACTGCCTACTGAATCATTAAAATGGCTCTCATCGCTGCCCATCTTAATGCAGAAGTCATTCTGGTGGTGACAGTGTAGCGATAGGTATATAATCTCCCTCTCCCCCCCCCTCCATCCCCCCCCCCCCCCCCCCCCCCCCCCCCTTCTCCCCGTCCCTAATAAGCCGTACGATTTCCGTGGACGTTAAGCACCATGTTTACTTTTTCCTGCATCTTCTGAAACTGGAACGGAACTCTCCGAGGTTGGCCCCGACTCCTCAGTGCATCCTCTGAAAGTGGAACGGAACTCTCCGAAGGTTCCAGACAAACAGCTAGCGCAACGCCGTTCGGCATCACTGCGTGACGAGTCGCTGCATGACGGGATATGGACACAGTGACACGTCTGTTGAAATGCACGGCAGGGGTCAAAGAAAGCTGCAAAAGCTTCATCGACCAACCGCCGACCACTTACGACAGATAACCGAGAGCTAGACGAGACGAGGCTGGCGTAATAGACGTGAAAAACGGGAAAAGGGGAGGAGGGTGGGGAGGGGGAGGGGGGGGGGGGGGGGGGGGGGGGGAAGGGGAGGAGGAGGAATTGACGAGGAGGAGGGGGGTTGATGAATCTCTACAGACGCGAGAAATGATGAGTGATGAGATTCGAGACAGAGCTCCCCGGCGAGGAAGGCAACGAGGCAAAGGGACCGTAGACACGAGACGAGTACGCGAGACGAATATTCGACAGAATTAACCCACAACAGACAGAAATCAACGATGGGGGCCGCGGCAACTGTTGCTGTGGCGGACGGCCAGCACGCGACAACAGCGTTGAAGGGAACGAGAACAGAGGCATGCAGAGTAATAGGCCGACACGAGAATCATGGCATGGATGCGAGCGAGCCGAGAAGACTGAATAGAGGCTACATGTGAGGACGAGACGGAGGTGACGTCGAGGGGGTGGAGGGGAAGGGGGGGTAGGGGGGGGGGGGTGGAGCGGCGGAGGGGGGAGAGGGGGTTAGGAGGGGCGTGGGGGAGGAGAAAGAGGCAGATCGGAAGCAAGGCATGGCGTCTGAACGAAAGACATTAGCGACTGTCCCGCATGCGTACCGGGTACTTACCTCAGGGAAAGGCTACTCAGCGCCCAGTTTCGAGCCGTTTTTGTGATGATGGGGTGTGGCCAGGCGACAGGGTGCCCGTCACGCTAGCTCACAGTTATGGTTGACGTTTCACAGGACACTCTCGCGCAGCATCACGCGGGCGACACCCGACACTCTCGCTTTCTGGCGCTGCTGCTGCTGCTGCTACGACGACTGCAGCCGTCGCCTAGACGTGGCGGGCGAAGTAAGTAAGTCCATTGTGGACAGCTGGCACCAACGCTAATCACAGCTATCCTCACGCCGCCATTCCGGCCATTCTAAAGCCACCGCCTTCGCCTTGTCTTCCGCCCTTCAGGAGGAGTCTCTCTCCAAACGGCTCGGATCCAGACCTTGAAATTTCACAAAACGCTCGCAACCACGCACACGCGCGTGCTTGTGTATGTATGCGCGTGCATGCGTGTGTGCGTGTGTGCGTGCGTGTGGTGGGCGCGAGCTTGGGGGAGGAGGGCGAGGCGGTTGTCGCCGCGGCGGCGATGCGACTTGCACACAGACTTGCTTATCCTCTCCGCACACAGATCGATGGTGTTGCACGGGTTTCACGTGCGCACGGATGGATGAGCGCTCGGACAGAGAGGAGACGGGGGCGGGGGCGGGAGGTGAGAGGGGTGAGGGTGGGGGAGGGGAGCGAGGGAGGTGAAGGGGCTCGTTGCTGTCGGGTTCAGTCGGTTGTGTATTGTTGCCCTTCAGTGGCAAGCTGCAATCAGTTTGCCTTCATTGGCCTTTGGAACACCCTTGCGACTCTCTCTGTGTCTCTGTCTGTCTCGTTGTCTGACTCCCCCATACCTCTCTCTCTCTCTCTCTCTCTCTCTCTCTCTCTCTCTCTCTCTCTCTCTCTCTCTCTCCATGTGGCCAAAGACAACAACAGACCAGTACCACATCGTATGCTTGTCACGTTTGCTGATCTGGGTCACCCAGTTCCATAAAGGCGAAACGGCCGAGAGCGTTCTGAGCACGGCGCCCATCACTGGTTACTGTTTCACTGACTCGGTAATGGTCCGAGTTGGATCCCGGTTCGGTCATGGCTTGATCCTGGTTCGGTCATGGCTTGATCCTGGTTCGGTCATGACTTAATCCTGGTTCGGTTATGACTTGATCCTGGTTCCGTCCTTGCTTGATCCTGGTGCTGGCATGGCTTGATCCTGAGACTCGGTATGACTTGATCCTGGTTCGGTCATGGCTTGATCCTGCTTCGGTCATGGCTTGATCCTGGTTCGGTATGACTTGATCCTGGTTCGGTCATGGCTTGATCCTGGTTCGGTCATGGCTTGATCCTGGTTCGGGCATGGCTTGATCCTGGTTCGGTATGACTTGATCCTGGTTCGGTCATGGCTTGATCCTGGTTCGGTATGACTTGATCCTGGTTCGGGCATGGCTTGATCCTGGTTCGGTATGACTTGATCCTGGTTCGGGCATGGCTTGATCCTGGTGCGGTCATGGCTTGATCCTGGTTCGGTATGACTTGATCCTGGTGCGGTCATGGCTTGATCCTGGTGCGGTCATGGCTTGATCCTGTGCGATCATGGCTTGATCCTGGTTCGGGCATGGCTGCACCTTAGTTCAGAATCAACAAACAAGGGAGTCAATAGCCACCGAAAAACGCCACACGCACACAACAACAAAGACCTACTGGCAAGACGTGGTCGCCTACGGTAGCTCGAACTTAACATGCGAGTCAATACAAGGCACGTAAACGCCACCAAAGGTACATCCTCAGCCTTGCTGAAGTCCATGTACTATGTATTTACCCGCACGCCAGGTTCGAGCTACCGTAGCCGACTGCGGTTTTTGTTGCTGTGCTCGTGTGACATCTTATGAGCGCTAATTATCTCCCTTGTTTGTTGATTTTGAACTAGGATCAAGCCATGACCGAATCAGGATCCAGCTCGGACCCATTCTGTTCAGTTCAGTTCAGTTCAAGATGGTATCTATGCGCTCGGAAAAGTCCAAATACGCTCCATCCCGTCTCTCATGTCTTTGAAACAGTCCCAGAGTTCGTCTGGCTGATGAGGGCTCTCTTCCGTTCCTTCAAGGAAGATCGTCTAGAGCTCCATCTTTCCACGACTCTCTCCTCCAGGCGATCGATGGTCCTCGGCTTTGTGCCCGCAGGTAGTGTCTCAAGCTCCTCAACACTTCAGATCTTTCGAGAAGCAAGCCACGTGTGAGGGTTGTCTTTCCCGCCAGTGTATGTGCTCGGTCATTTCCCTCCATTCTGAGTCAGTGAAACAGTAGAGCCTAGCCAGTAATAGAGGTCATGCCCAGAACTCGCTGGACTGAACTTGTATTCTTTTGGACGAAGAGGGATTCATATAAAGCGCGCCGGACCGAAACGCCTTAACTCTCTTCCCGCATACCTCCTGGGATCTCGGTCGCCGCCATACACAACTTACAACGGAGACAACTGGACCAGGACCATTTTGCTTTACGTCCACAGAAGCGAGGTTGCTTATTAGGGACGGGGACAGGGGGTGGGGGGGGGGGGGGGGGGTGAAGGCTCGACCGCGGTACCGCCCGAAAAGACCGGAGAGACCGTGGACGCCCCAGACATGAAGTGTTAGGCGGTGTCCCTCGCATTGCGCAGGGACTAGTGCACTGCGCAATTGCTGTTTCAACCGCCGTGCTGGGCAGGAGTCACAAAGACAATGTCCGTTGCACTGCTGTTGAGGAACAACCCGAAGCGAAAGACGTCCAACTTTCGCAGCACAGCTCCACCTCCCTCCTCTTGATCTCGCCTGGAACGCCTAGAAATCTCTGAGACAAGTGGACATTATAAACAAATGTAACCATGCATCCAAGCGCTTCTGTCCGCTCAGAGCTCAGGAGCTGTTTGAAAGTCGAGGTGGCCGTCCTGGGCTTCCCCGTCCCTAATAGTCCGTATGGTCTCTGTGGACGTAAAGCAACACTGAGCTCAGCTTCTTGCCTGTCCACATGATACGGTAGGGGAACACTTTCCGGCCGCTAGCGCCTTCGCAAAATGCATTGATACGCCCTCGTGTCCCAAAATGCAGAACGCCCACGTGTCCCAAAGAGTGGCGTTGATCGCCCTCGGTCCCAAAATAGCATTATAGCCTGTGCCAAAAGCATTGATACGCCCTCGTGTCCCAAAATGCATTGAACACCTTCGGCCCAATGCTGTCGCCCGTGTCCGCAAAATGCATTGATACGCCCTCGTGTTCCAGTTTGAAACAGAACGAGGCCCAGAGCGCCCGTGCAGAATCCACAAAGAGTGGGGTTAATCAGCGCTCGAAAGACGTCACACAAGCACAACAACAAAGACCTGAGTCGCCTACAATAACCTGGCATTCGAGTAAATACAAGGTACAAAAGTTCCACCATAGTAGTGCAATCCTATAGAAATTCCACCTCAGGTGCATCCTCAAAGAGGTAAATTCTAAGAAGATGTACCCCTGGCATGCCAGGTGAGAGTTACCGTAAGCGACTCCGGTCTTTGTTGTTGTGGGTTTTTTTGACGTCTTTCGAGGGCTAATGAACTCCTTTGTTTGTTGATTCATCGTCATGTTGGTCAAGTCCTTCTGGTGAGACTGTAATTATAAATCGATGCCTCCCCCGTAACCGCTCCCCCCCCCCCCCCCCCCCCCCCCCCCTCCCCCCCCTCCCCCACAACATGTACACGTAACCTTTAGTCTGTGCCAGAGGTCGTCAGCTTATGGAAACGCTAAAATAACCCAGCCAGCATGCACTACAAACCTGTGAAGCGCTGTGAGTCTGCTCGAGAGCTGAGAACAGCGCTATATAAAAGCGATCAATAATAATAACTGCGTGACGATTGGCGGCCACCCAAATGCAGGTAGAACTCGATAGCTGTGACTATGCGTACTGTATTACAGGCTGGGTCCCGGTTAAGGCGACCCCAACTTCCCGCATGATGTCAATTGTACAGTATTGTATTTGAGTATGGCGACCCCAGCCTCCCGCGTGATGTCAATAAAATATTGGAATTTTGAGTGTGGCGACCCCAACTTCCCGCATGATGTCAATATGATATTGTATTTGAGTGTGGCAACCCCAACTTCCCGGATGATGTCAATATGATATTGCATTTGAGTGTGGCGACCCCAACTTCCTGCATGATGTCAATATAATATTGTATTTGAGTGTGGCGACCCCAACCTCCCGCATGATGTCAATATAATGTTGTATTTGAGTGTGGCGACCCCCACTTCCCGCATGATGTCAATAAAGTATTGTACTTCAATGTGGCGATCCCAACTTCCTGCATTATGTCAGGATAGCACTGTACTTCGGTGTGGCGACCCCAACTTCAGAGGGTTTGTGTGTGTGTGTGTGTGTGTGTGTGTGTGTGTGTGTGTGTGTGTGTGTGTTGAGAGAGAGAGAGAGAGAGAGAGAGAGAGAGAGAGAGAGAGAGAGAGAGAGAGAGAGAGATGCATGCATACGTGCATACGCGCGTGAGCACTTGTGTGTGTGTGAAGTGGGTGGGTGGGTGGATGGGGTGGGTGGGAGTTCCTTTACCTATTTATTCACCCTATGTAGGTAGATATATATACAACTATCATGTATGGTCATATTTTCTCTAACCCAGTTTTCTGCTAGCTGTATGTATTGTGGTGGCAATGCTTTTGCAGTTTTAGCTCGTGTGACTGTATGGTAGGCATATACAATTATCATGTATGGTCATAATTTCTCTAACCCAGTTTTCTGCTAGCTGTATGTATTGTGGTAGCAATGCTTTTGTAGTTTTAGCTCGTGTGAATATATGGTTATTTATCTATCGTGAACACGAATTATTTTGTGTGGACATTTTAAGATCCGTGTATAAATTGTCAACACTCTTTTTTTATTCATTCATATAACGTTGGTCACAAAAATGAATCCCCTCTGGGCGCTGCCTCTAGACAAAAGAGAAATGCACTTCAAATCTCATTTTACGCCCACAGACGTAAAAAGAAGAAGAGACAGAAAAACGAGGAGGATTCTGGATGCACAAATTTAGAACTGGGAAGCGGGGGAACAAATTGTTTGTACAGCTTCTCAAGAGTTGCCTCCCTTGTGAGGAAACCTCTAGGGGTGAACCCGACGATCAGAATGAGACAGCCATGTTTGTTTTCTTTTGGAGAAAGCCATCACCGGAACAAGTTTGATTTCATTGGAAGCGAACCGCTGAATCGTTGTTTGGAACGGTCTCTCACTCAGAGCCCTTATTCCCGACCTCTGAGCCATATATTTCTATGCTTCTGTCGCTTCGGTCTCTCTCCACCAAAAAGAAGGAGAAGAGTTTGTGACGGCTTTTCTTCCTGAACGTAATCATCGGGTCTTCGGGTGGTCGGGCCGCTGGAAGCTAGGTAAGCCGCGCAGCAGTGCAATCAGAAATGATGTAATCACTGACGTCGATGCAATCAGAAGTGATGTAATCACTGACGAAGATGCAATCAAAGCGTTGGGAAGAGGCCTCTCGAGAGCAAAGAAAACATTTTCCTGCCAATGCAGTGGCGGAGAGGCAGAACGAACGAGAGAAAAAGAAAGAAAAGAAAAAAAGGAAAGAAAAGAAGAAGAAAACGTGGAAAAAGAAAAAAGATTATCCAAAAAAAAAATTTGAAAAAACAAAAAGCTCGCAAGGAAATGATTGTGACTGAACTTTTGACCTTGGGTGGAGCAGCTCGTGTTTTGAGACACCCGCAGCTCCTGACGCCTGCTCCGTGGGCCCGTTAGCTAGGAGCCCACTCGGTCCTGTAGTAGTCAATGCACAAGACCCAGAAAGTTGGAGCGTTATAGGTTCGAATCCCGTCCAACTCTTCTGTGTTTTTTTTTTTCTTTTCTTCTCCGTTTGTTTTTGGAGAAAAAAATCCCCCCTTCAAGTGTTGCTTTACGTCCACAAAGACAATGAGGACACCTTCAAGTGTTGCTTTACGTCCACAGAGACATTGAGGACACCTTCAGGTGTTGCTTTACGTCCACAGAGACAATGAGGACACCTTCAAGTGTTGCTTTACGTCCACAGAGACAATGAGGACACCTTCAAGTGTTGCTTTACGTCCACAGAGACAATGAGGACACCTTCAGGTGTTGCTTTACGTCCAGAGAGCGAGACAATGAGGCTAACTTCAAGTGTTGCTTTACGTCCACAAAGACCATAAGGACTATTGAGGACAGGGAAACCGGGACGGACATCTCGACTTTCACACAGCTCCTGAGCTCTGACCGGATTGACTTCTTCTAATGTTGCTTTACGTCCACAGAGACCATATTAAGGACTACTGGGGACAGGGAAACCAGGACAGCCACCTCGACTTTCACACGGGTCCTGAGCTCTGACCGGATCGACTTCTTCTTCTAATGTTGCTTTACGTCCACAGAGACATTGAGGACTGTTAGTGAAGAGGAGCCAAAGACGGCCACCTCGACTTTCACATAGCTCCTGAGCTCTGACCTTGTTATCATCCTCTGATACTATATCATCAGAGTAGTGTATAAATTACCTGGGTGTCCACTTTATCCGACGGGTCCCGTCTTTATTAGACTGTGTTCGTTTAATCAGACTGTGGTCTAGCTCTTCATCAGGCCGTGGCACTCTTTCAGGCCGTGCAAGACCTCTTTACAACGATGTGGCTTCTTTATCAGACTGGTCTAGCTCTTTATCAGGTCGTGGCTTCTTTATCAGACTGGTCTAGCTCTTTATCAGGTCGTGGCTCTGTAGTTCCAGGCTGCGCATGACCTCTTTACAAGCCGTGGCCTCTTTATTAGACTGTCACTATTATAGTGTGGTCTATCTCTTTATCAGGTCGTGTCACTGTTATAGTGTGGTCTAGCTCTTTATCAGGTCGTGTCACTATTATAGTGTGGTCTAGCTCTTTTTTAGGTCGTGGTTCCCTTTCGGACTGTGCAGGTGTGGTCTAGCTCTTCATCAGGTTGTGTCACTGTTATAGTGTGGTCTAGCTCTTTATCGGGTTGTGTCACTGTTATAGTGTGGTCTAACTCTTTATCAGGTCGTGGTTCCCTTTCGGGCTGTGCAGGTGAGGTCTAGCTCTTTATCAGGTCGTGTCACTGTTATAGTGTGGTCTAGCTCTTTATCGGGTTGTGTCACTGTTATAGTGTGGTCTAACTCTTTATCAGGTCGTGGTTCCCTTTCGGGCTGTGCAGGTGAGGTCTAGCTCTTTATTAGGTCGTGTCACTGTTATAGTGTGGTCTAGCTCTTTATCGGGTTGTGTCACTGTTATAGTGTGGTCTAGCTCTTTATTAGGTCGTGTCACTGTTATAGTGTGGTCTAGTTCTTTATTAGGTCGTGTCACTATTATAGTGTGGCCTAGCTCTTTATCAGGTTGTGGTTCCCTTTCGGGCTGTGCAGCAGGACCTCTTTACAATGTTGTAGTCTCTTTATCAGACTGTTGTCTCTAGTTCTTTATCAGGCAGTAGCTCTTTTTCAGACTGTGCATGACGTACGTACTTCTTTACAACGCTATCGTCTTTTTATCAGACTGTGGTGTGTATAGCTCTTTATCAGTCAGTAGCTTTTTTCAGGCTGTGCATACGTTCCCTAGCTCTTTACAACGTTGTGGCCTCTTTATCAGACTATGGTTTCTTTCAGGCTGTGGCCTGTTGCGGCACGTTTTGTCACCACGGCACGTTTTGTCACCACAGTACGGTTTGTCACCAAGGTGAAAAACCGTGCAGCGAGGCGTGCACGTTTTGTCACAAACGAGAAGGTGACAAATCGTGCAGCCATTGCACCTTTTATACTTGGATATCCGACTGCGGCCTCTTTATCAAGCTGTGGCCTCTTTCTAAGACTGTGGTATCTTATATCAGACTCGGCCATAGACGACTCAACGCTTACATGTACAGGACGATGAAGCTGGCACCAGCACCTACCTTGTGCATGCGGTCTTGAAGACCAGACGGCCGAACATATAGCCTACTGCAGAGATGCCCGCTTCTGGAGGACAGCAAGACAAAAATGTGTGGCCGGCCAACATGCTAATAAAGAGGACAGTCGGATAAAAATTCCACAGCCTGTTTAACCCCTTCACTGCCCTATCCTGTAAACTTGCCGGGCTGAATGATGCATGGACGCACCTGCAAACAGTACATTTTCCGGTCCTGCAACATCTGTTTTAAATGCTATGCGTTTTGATGAAAATTGTTTCACATACCAGTGCGAAAAAAAAAAAAAACAAGGCTTAAGTTTGTTTGTTTTTCTCACGTTTATTGGTCGTTTCCAAGTGCCATCATGGCAGAGGAGGGGTTAAGAGATCACAGGCTTCAGTCCAGCTACAAACCAAACTCTACGGCAACAAGGAGGAACTGGAGAAGACGGTCACATTCATCTTGCAGGCTGCGTACAGACTGTCTGTGTAGCAGCGATCAAGAGAAGAAGACGGTAATGAAATAGGCTACCCTTCCCCCATCTCACTCCCCCGCCCCGCACCCACCCCCCACAACAAAAAACAAACAAAATGTAAGAAAATAGAAATATTCACACGTGTATATGAATCAAAGAATAGATACATGATACTGTTTGGGAAGTTTGTTGCATCGGTGTGTGTGTGTGTGTGTGTCTGTGAGAGAGAGAGAGAGAGAGAGAGAGAGAGAGAGAGAGAGAGAGAGAGAGAGAGAGAGAGAGAGAAGCGGATGAGTGAGCAGTTTCTCTTCAAATGTTTTAGCCTATGCTGTTTTGAATAATCTGAAAACGAGAACTGACAATGAAATAATTATGAGGAGTCAGGAGTCCTTGTGTTAATTAATAGTTAGATTTTTGGAGTTAGAAAGAAAAGAACAAAACAAAACAGAAAGAAAGAACAGAAACAAAAGGGGAAAAATAGTAAAGAAGTAGAAGGGGAAAAAAAGAGTTTCGATCTAGGGTAGATGCTGAAATTGGGTATAGACCAATGAAAGCTTGGATCGGAAAAGAGATGGAATCGTCCGAATATCATCTGCTTCATAAAGACCACACACAAAATTTATCAATATTATCACAACCACATCAAACCCTGAAGCGTATCCAATGTTTGTCTGACTGAAACTAACCCATCGCGTCTTTTTACCGAAATCGTTGATCACTGCCTCTTCCCAGCAGGCGGTTGACAGTGATGTCTTTTTCTTCTGCCCGCAAGTAGTATCTCAAGCTACTCAACACTTCAGATTTTCCGATACGAAAACAACGGCTACTGTTTGCTTTGCCCTGTGGTCTGATCGGCCATCTTCCTCGACTCCAACATTTCCGTGACAGCAGGTCCACATCGGTGTTTGAAGATGGACGTCGAGTATTGTCACATGCCAGTCTGGACTTCCCACTCTCACTTCATGGTTTTGGTGTGTGTGTGTGTGTGTGTGTGTGTGTGTGTGTGTGTGTGTGTGTGTGTGTGTGTGTGTGTGTGTGTGTGTGTGTGGTGTGTGTGTGTGTGTGTGGTGTGTGTGTGTGTGTGTGTGTGGTGTGTGTGTGGTGTGTGTGTGATGTGTGTGTGTGTGGTGTGTGTGTGCGGGGTGGTATGGGGTGTGTAACGTGTATGCGTGTGTAACGTGTATACGTCTGTGTATGTGGATGCGTGTGCGTGAATAGACTAATAGGGGTGAAGGACATTGTTTGTTAGTTGAAGTATTTGGAGAAGAGAAATGTCTTGAGTGTGTGTCTGAAAGAGGTTGGTGTGCCCCTCACCCTCTCCCCCCCCCCCCCCCCCCCCACCACATGCCCCCCCCCCACACCCCAACCGCCCCTATCCCACCTATTTCTTTCTCTGTCTTTCCAAACGGGAATAATGACGTCAAACTGCAGCCCCGAAAGTGGCACACCAGGGTGTTCCAAGACATTTGAAGACGACCGTAACACTCATGGCTTTCGCTCTTTCTCACCCTTCGGTTTATCCTCACATCTTGAACACCACCACCACCACCACCCGCATGCCTCCCCCACCCAACCCCCAACAGAGAGGCGGGGTGGGGGGGGAGAGAGAGAGAGAGAGAGAGAGAGAGAGAAGAGAAAGAGAGAGAGGAGAGAGAGAGAGAGAGGAGAGACAGACAGACAGACAGACAGACAGACAGACAGACAAGACAGACAGAAGCAGACAGACAGACAGAGACAGAGACAGACAGAGAGGGGGGGGGGGGGGGGAGGGAGAGAAGAGAAGAGAGAGAGAGAGAGAGAGAAGACACACACAGAGAGACAGAGAGACAGACAGACAGAGACAGAGAGAGGACAGACAGACAGACAGACAGACAAGAGAGAGAAGAGCAGAGACAGAGAGAGAGAGAGAGAGAGAGAGAGAGAGGAGAGAGAGAGAGAGAGAGAGACTGATTGATGGATTGATTGATTGATTGATTGATTGATTTCTCAACGGTGAAGATATTAGCACAAAGGCCGACTCACATAATCTGCCGTTGCTACAGACAGAGAGAGAGAGAGAGAGAGAGAGAGAGAGAGAGAGAGAGAGAGAGAGAGAGAGAGAGAGAGAGAGAGAGAGAGAGAGAGAGAGAGCAAACATGAAATACTATATGCGACCACACACACACACACACACACACACACACACACACACACACACACACACACACACACACACACAGGAGGTTGGTATGCCCATTCCCCCAACCCCAACCCCACATCCAGCCTTAATTATGACGTCTTTCGGGTGGTCTTCAAACACCGTGATTTTTGTTTTCTTTCTTTCTCAGGGTCTACGCCCGACGCATTACGATCACTTTTCGTAGTCTTCGTACGCTGCGATTCTCTCGCCGAGCGCAGACAGCGAATCGACCAATGGGATCGATCCAAGAAAGCAAAATGGCGGCAATACGGCTAATGGCAGCGGACAGCGGTGACATATTGGCCAAGTAGGGCAGTGGTCGATGCTTCGCTACCGGATATTCCGTCTGCAGGCCCGGTACCGCAGTCGTAATCATCAGTCTGTTTGCTCAATCTTCATGCCGGATGATTGCACACACAACGTTTTTCAGGGAGAGACCAAAATGAGAAAGAAATTCGGAGGAAGTCTTGGAGGAGAGTGGTTCGGTGGAGGAAGAAGACCCTCGTGTGGTAGTGATGGTGGTGGTGGTGGTCGGAGTGGGGGGGTGGGGGATCACAGATGGGGCTTCATTTTGACGTCATTGTTCTCGTATGGAAAGACAGGGAAAGTGGTGGGTTTTAGTTCTGATAACTTTAACTTAGACGCATGGGGGTGAACCTGTGTGTGTGTGTGTGTGTGTGTGTGTGTGTTGTGCGGGTGCGGCGCGTGCGTGCGTGCGTGCGTGCGTGCGTGCGTGCATGTGTGTGCGTGCGTGCGTGTGTGTCTGTGTGTGTATGTGTGTGTGTGTGTGTGTGTTTCTGTTAGTCTGCCTGTGTCTTTGTCTGTCTCTAGGTCTCTGTTTCAGTGTCTGTCTCTGTCTGTCTGTCTCTCTATCTCTGTCTGTCTGTCTGTCTGTCTGTCTGTCTGTCTGTCTCTCTCTCTCTCTCTCTCTCTCTCTCTCTCTCTCTCTCTCTCTCTCTCTCTCTCTCTCTCTCTCTCTCTCTCTCTCTCTCTCTCTCTCTATCTCCACCTCCCGCCTCTTTCATTCCATCTCCCACCTCTCTCTCTCTCTCTCTCTCTCTCCTCTCTCTCTCTCTCTCTCACTCTCTCTCTACCTCAACACACACACACAACACACACACACACACCACACACACACACACACACACACTCACACACACACATACACACACACACACACACACACACACACACACACACACACACACACACACACACACACACAACACAACACAACACACACAACACACACACACACACACACACACACAACACACAACACACACACACACACACACATACACACACAACACAACACAACACAACACACACACACACACACACACACACACACACACAAACCCCCAACCCTATCGCTGTCTGGGTAAGGCCGTCGACGCACACCTCGATCCATAACGCCGGTCAACCCAGTAATTATGGGTCACATGAACATTTCTCTCGTACGATAGTTGCTCCAGAAAAGAACCCATAGCCTAGCGTGGTTCGGCGAGGCTTCACTTGTCTAACAAGGTGACTCTCTCGCGTTGGGTAGCACGTACTATATACACCTGATCGAAACCCTTCCCCGGCTGCAGCTGGTTCTGTCGATTCTACGCCCGAATATAATTGCTAGACGACGTTCCCTTCACGAGGTTTTCGGCTGTTCTCACAGCCTCCATTTCACCGATGTCAAGAAAAGACTGCATTTGAAAACCGCGAACCGGTTGCTGTGCCGTATGTGCCATCCCTGCATTGTCTTGTTGGTCTGTCTTGATCTGACCTACTTCTCTCTTGACGTCGATCTGACGTCACTCTTGACGTTGATTTGACGTCGTTTTTGTGGCTTTCGTGTTACGTCTAAATTCATAGAACACTAAATATTCACAGAATGTGACATGCGTTTGTAAAAAATATCTTGTCTGTTAAACACATACTACCTGAATGTCCTGTTACCACAATTCGTTTTTATTTTTTTATTTTGTTTGAATGGATATGATTTTAATGCTTGCAACAACGTAAGAGATATTTCGTATAATACTGATGTTATCAATCCTATTGTTAAATTGATTGTTCATAGTCCTGTGGTTATGTTAGTATAATATATACATATAACACATTTTTGTCTAATATCACCTCGATGTGTACAGACATAAAATAAAAGAGTGACTGATTGATTGTGGCTTGCCCAGTGCAGTTCAAAGGGGACCCAAACTTAGCATGCTACACGTGTAGTACCGATGACTGACAGTCCGTCGATAAGACTAGGGGATGAGGGGAGGACGGGGATGGACGTCGGGGCACTGAGCCACCTTTTAGTCGATTTCTGGTCTAGTTTCCTAAAAATCGACGTTCCAAAGTCTCGAAAGCACGATCGTAAGCACCGCCATTTTGATCCCTAGTCTGTGACGTACGTCATTAGGGCGACAGTGTCTGTGTGGGACCCGTAAGTTCGACCAGTACCCTCCTGTTTGCAGACTACTGAACACTGGCTGTGGGCCTACATGTACGTGCAAAACGTAGCTTAGCCCAGAAACCTTTAGTCGAGTATAGGTTAGACACGGTTCTCTCTCTCTCTCTCTCTCTCTCTCTCTCTCTCTCTCTCTCTCTCTCTCTCTCTCTCTCTCTCTCTCTCTCTCTCTCGTGTGTGTGTGTGTGTGTGTGTGTGTGTGTGTGTGTGTGTGTGTGTGTTTGTGTGTTTGTTTGTTGTGTGTGTGTGTGTGTGTGTGTGTGTGTGTGTGTGTGTGTGTGTGTGTGTGTGTGTGTGTTTCGATTAAGTGTGCTTTTAGCCACACGGCATGAAAATATGTTGAAAATCTTCGTATGTATTTGTGCAGAGCACTCAAACAGCGAAGTGTCATTAACTCGTAGTAATATAATGTTACTGTTTGTCTTTAGTTGTGTTGTGGTATCATTGATTCATGTTCACACCTCTTCAGAAAGGGCTAAGGCCTACTGAATAAAACATTCCTGTTCGTATTCTTCTGCCTTTTTTTTATTTAAAGTCTTTTCGCATAAGTAATGTAATGGAGTGGGGGTGGAGCGTAGAACAGGACAGTGACCCAGGCAGCGGAGTCGGTCAAAATGGAGACCTCAGCAGGCGAACGGCAGCAATCAGGTTTTTATTCTACAGCAGCAGACAACTTTCTCAGCACCCCAAAATCCTCACGCGCACGCATAGATAAGAGAACTGCGCGGGCCGCAAAGAACACACGCTATCGCTACCATGAAATCGGCCCTCTGGACCACAGAATGGCTGACAATTGTGTTTCCTTGGCCCGCACAAATACAGTTTCCTCTACAATAATTAAACTAATTAAAACATGAAAAACATCAAATGAAAGCTACAATTACAACCTTTTAAACCGTATAAACAAAATGTACACACATGACTTATTTTATTTACAACAAGAGTGGGAAACGTGGCTTGCACCTGTCCATAAACAAATTCCGACAACTAAATCACAACTAACACAATGTACAAAATATTAATGTTATTAGAACTTACATCAAAATAAAGTGCACGCTCCACGGTTAAAATGGTACATAACAATTACAATACAACGCTCTGTAAGAGAAGCAAGACACACTCAAAGATAGCACTAAAACAATCGGTGCGAACTTTCGCCTGGGGCGCGTTATTTTAGTCGCAGCAGCGCTGATAGTGATACCAAGTAGTCTATGAATATAACTTAGCTTCTACAGTACACAATACTCAATAAGTTAATTTCAACCCAAAATAAACACTAAACATGAAGTCAGCTAAGCAAAATACTATACGACAAAGCATTGATCGACACAGAATTACTTTAATCGAGTCAAAACAACGATTCACTACTATTCACTAGTACTAAACAGAGAACGCGCCATGCAGACGACGGCTATAAAAAGAATGGACCCAGAGAGGTATCGGCTACTGATTAAGCTCGATCCTGCGTCTAAATAAGATCTAAATAAACATTCTAAGATGCCAAATTATATTACACATGGCTTGCTGCATAAAAAGGACTAGGTGAACAAGGAGTAGGTAAACAAACAAGCGGTCAAAATATTAAGGGAGTAAACAGATTTGAAAATGGCGCGCACCGGCGGCTATTGCCGGTCGGCTGTGAGAAGGCCATGTGGCGTTACGCAACACGCAGCGCTTCAAAACAAAAGCGTCGTCTGCTCCGGTTCCCGGGTTACTAACAGAACAGTAATGAAATTGCATGGATCTGATAACCGGGGCGGGATTATTGTAAAAACGTACAAAGAGCACTTGCTCACAGTAATATTACACTGATCTTACAATTAGCATGCTAGCAACATGTATCAGCAAGTCGCACCAATAGAAATTTATGTAAAAAACAAAACAAAACAAACTTATTTGCAGTCAACAAGCAACCATATATACATTTGTGTCCGTACCCATGCTGCTAATTAGTTTCACTTGATCTATATCTCATACTCACAGGACCACGTAAATGTCGTATAATCGCACGGTGATACTTGAAAGATATTGTAAAATAATCTCTCGCTTACTTTCTGGCAAACCTAATTTGCCTATCACACAAACATTCATTCACTCACCCCTATTCGACGATTCCTACTGGGGAGCGAATTTAATCAGCAGTGGGACGACGGGTGAGTTTTCGTTCCGGAAGTTGACGATCATGTCCTTTGTTCTTTTGTTGTTGATGTGTTCAGTTCACGCAATGTCACTGTTTCTGCACCAGGAATGCATACAGCCAGCAGGTGCATATATTTGACATGTTCTACTTTTGCAGATAATATATATATATATAATACTATATATATATATATATTGCCATGTTCTACGTTGGCAGGCCAACTAATGCCTTTTTGCTTTCATCTAAAACAAAACGAGATCCAGAGAGCCTGTGCAGAATCAACAAACAAGGGATACGTTAATTAGTGCTGGAAAGACGTCACACAACCACAACAGCAAAGACCTGCGTCGCCTACCATAACTCTCACTTGACATGCGAGTGAATACAAGGTACATAAAACTGCACATTAGGTCCGTAGGAGGCAACTCAGGTCAAATTGTTGTTGTGCTTGTGTGACGTTTTTCAAGCGCTGATTCACTCCCTTGTTTGTTCATTTTGCTTCTTCGCTTCGCTGGAGTATTACTGACCAATGGATTCCTTTCTCCTACTACACGTGAATGATGTTGACAGGCATTCTGCAGGCAAAATGCAGTCAGACAAAGTTTGATAATCAAGGAGCTGCGGGGAGAACGTCTCTCAGACAGAGTTCAAGCCTGTTCCAGAAAGAGGCTCTGACGTATGGACTCTGCTCCCATTGGATGTAAGTCGTGGTGTTGAGCACCGCCGTCATGGTGCTCGTCAGGTCACGTGATGCAACGTCACCTAGACACGTCACAATCAGTGCATCTTCATTGTCGAGAACGTGCCCCAGACACAGATCCAGTTCAAACTGACACCACTGGCTCTTAGCGAAGTGTTCGGTGAAGACCATCAGGAACTTCTTGCTCGTTTTAACGCTGTCCAAGATGTTGTTGAGGATGTTCTTGCCGGGGAGGAAGTCTCTTTGGTGGAAGCACACACGGAGTCCAAGGCGTCCTTCAAGCTGTGGCAGGAGATGCTGAACAACCCACGGTTCATCTTCTTCAGCGCACGACACAAAGATGTCGAAGTCGAAGTTCTGGGCCTGAAGTCGTCTTCTCATGATATCACCATGACCACGGAAAGCCAGCATCAGACGGATATGCCAGCGGTACTGGTAGATACGGGAAAGAACGGTTATAACACACATGAATATTATTATACACGCTATTATCACCACGCACATTTCTTGGCTTATCATGCACACTTGCTTCTGAAGAAAAAACGAGCCGAGGACAGTACCCGGGATGTTCGTGCAAGTGTAGTTCGAGTGCGAGTTATTAAACAATGAAGGCGCCGAATTGTACCAGTCTTTGAACCACAGCAGACGGCAGTCGCAGATAAAAGGGTTCCCACTCAAATCTAGATGATGCAGCTGTTTTCTGATTGTCACGCTGAACAGACTTTCTTTCACCGTTTCCAGCTGATTTCCACTTAGTTTCAAGTCCGTCAGATTCACCAAAGAATCAAATGCACCGTCAGGTATTTCGGTGAGCTTGTTTCCGTGTAGATACAGCTTCCGGAGCTGAGGTAGTTGGTTAAACGTGCGTTGCTCAATTGTTTGCAAAGAACATTGACCAAGGTACAAGGTTTGTAAATTCTTCACAGACCCGAATAAGCGTGTGAATTTTTCGGCAGATACATCTGATGCCTGACTGTGACTGAGTTGCAAGTATACCAGACGAGGGCTCCCAGAGAAACTCTCAGGATCTATTGTATTGTCTCTAAATGGTATATTGCAATACATCAAAGATAACACCGCTAAAGTTGGGTGACGAAATGCAAACTTCTCTATTCTACTTACTGGTTGAATGGCATTAAGTGCCAGTTTGACCATGCTTGGGAATCTGCCATGGTTGAACATATCTGTTTGAAACACTGAAATAGGATTCCTACTTAGCTCTAATGAATATAGATTTGGCAGGCAAACATCACGTGACAGTGCACTTATTTTATTCTGGAGTAACAGCAACTTCGCTAGAGAAGGAAATAAAGAAGTACCGTTTCTGCATGTTTCCGGCAACTCGTACAAGGCGTTGGACTGAAGATTGAGCAGTTTCAAACGAGGCAAATAGCCTGGCGTGGTGCTTGCGATGCGACATCTTACTGCCCATAATACCACAAAATTTGGAGCAGGTGCAAACACCGAGAGATTCAGATGGTAAACCATATTGTTGCTCATGTCAATTGTATTTAAAGCTGATACTGATACTGATTTGCGGGTGAAAAGATCGTTCGGAGGAGGTCCAAGATCATTATTTCTGATGTACAGTGTCCGGAGACGTTTAGCTGACAAAACTGGTGAAATTCCATCATTATAGCCCAAATTGTTGTAATCAAGTTTCAAGATTTCCAAGCGACGGAAGCCACGGAAAGCACCCCCAGCTATGTATCTTAGCCCATTGTTCCGAAGGTCCAGGTAAATAATTCCATAAACATTTTTGAAGAAGTCGTCGCTAGGTATTGTTGTCAGGTTGTTGTAGGAAAATATCAGACGCCTTGTTTTACTGGGCAGCTTTGGGACAAATTTCAAGAGTCCATTGTTATGTGAACAGTTTGCAGTTGTGTCGTAGCACCAGCATTTGTCTTCAAAACAAAAATTGTCCTCCCTTTCCAATTTTCCCTCTGATTTTGCCGGTTCCTTGTTGATTTTAAAAACCGCAAGTCCTTGTTTCCGGATTTGAGAGGCGTTGCAAATGACTATTAAAGTCGTGATAACAAGGATGTAAGCACCTGGGTACCTGAGCGGAGAGCTGGATCCCTTTTCCATTGCGAACATCAGACACGTGAAGAACTCGAGCAGTACTCACTTGAAGTACTTGTGGCCCGATCACCTGAGGAAAAACAATGTGGCTTTAGGGACGTTTTAATTGTGTTAGTTGACGGGTGCATACAAGACAAAAACAGACTGGACAAGAACATTAGGAAGGCGGGTGTGGTGATGGGGGCTAGACAGGAAAGCACAGACACAGCTGACCACCGACAAGCGACAAACAAACTGAGCTCATGTTTCACTGACCCACTGAGACCTGAATTTGACAATAGCCACAAAGACAGGAGCGATATTCATCGTACAGTCAGTCATTCCAACGGCCATTCGGACACACAGTGGACAAGCAGGCAGTTATAAACACCTGGAGTGAATCGGAGCAGGCTCGTTGTGCAAGTGGCTTGCAATCTAGAAGAGTGGGAACAGGAGTCGTTGGTGCAACGTCTTGTGTATATAATAATTATGTTTTATGGGAGATCATATAATTTCCGCAGTGGCTTACTGAAGTTGCAGGAGCGGCGGGATAATTTTCTTCTCCATGGTCAACTTTGTGTGCTGACTCTTATTTCGGTATCCGACGTGACTGTATTGTTGGAGCTTATGTCCGAAACATACCTTTGATTTTGACCGCACATTTTATGCAAAGCACACTACATCTCTCTGTCTATCTCTGTCTATCTCTGTCTGTCTGTCTGTCTGTCTGTCTGTCTGTCTGTCTGTCTGTCTGTCTGTCTGTCTCTCTCTCTCTCTCTCTCTCTCTCTCTCTCTCTCTCTCTCTCTCTCTCTCTCTCTCTCTCTCTCTCTCTCTCTATACAGTTTCAAGATTTTCAAAACTGTCATGAAAGCACCTACAGTAAATCACCTCGATATAATTCTCTCAAAACACCTTTGCCTAGCAGGTTGAAGTCATTTAAATGTAATGGTGTGGAAGAGCCGCGTAGAAGGACAGGACACAGGCAGCGGAGTCAGTCAAAATGGAGACCACAGCAGGCGGCGACGGCAAACAGGTTTTATTCTACAGCAGCAGACAACTTTCTCAGCACACCCAAAATCCTCACGCGCACGCATAGATAAGGAACTGCGCGGGCCGCAAGGAACACACGCTATCGCTACAATGAAATCAGCCCTCTGGACCACAAAATGCCTGACAATTGTGTTTCCTTGGCCCGCACAAATACAGTTTCCTCAACAATAACTAAACTAATTAAAACATGAAATACATCAAATAAAAGCTACAGTTACAACCTTTTAAACCGTATAAACAAAATGTACACACATGACTTATTTAATTTGCAACAAGAGTGGGAAGCGTGGCTTGCACCTGTCTCTAAGCAGATTCGTACAACTAAATCACAACTAACACAATGTACAAAATATAACTATCAATAAAACTTACATCAGAATAAAGTGCACGCTCTCACGGTTAAAATGGTACATAACAATTATAATACAACGCTCTATAAGAGAAGCAAGACACACTCAAAGACTAGTACTAAAACAATCGGTGCGAACTTTCGCCTGGGGCGCGTTATCTTAGTCGCAACAGCGCTGATAGTGATATCAAGTAGTCTATGAATATAACTTAGCTTCTACAGTACACAATACTCAATAAGTTAATTTCAACCCAAAATAAACACTAAACATGAAGTCAGCTAAGCAAAATACTATACGACAAAGCACTGATCGACACAGAATTACTTTCATCGAGTCAAAACAACGATTCACTACTATTCACTAGTACTACACAGAAAATACGCCATGCAGACGACGGCTATAAAAAGAATGGACCTAGAGAGGAATCGGCAACTGATTAAGCTCGATCCTGCGTCTAAATAAGATCTAAATAAACATTCTAAGATGCCAAATTATATTCCACATGACTTAGTGCATAAAAAGGACTAGGTGAACAAAGAGTAGGTAAACAAACAAGCGGTCAAAATATTAAGGGAGTAAACAGATTTGAAAATGGCGCGCACCGGCGGCTATTGCCGGTCTTTTTGAGAAGGCCATGTGGCGTTACGCAACACGCGCAGCGCTTCAAAACAAAAGCGTCGTCTGCTCCGGTTCCCGGGTTACTAACAGAACAGTAATGAAATTGCATGGATCTGATAACCGGGGCGGGATTATTGTAAAAACGTACAAAGAGCACTTGCTCACATAAAGAAAGACAAATCCGAGAATTGTATTTCATAACGCTGCATTAATTTCATATCAGTTTCAGGAAACTAGTTTCGACCGTTTTGTGCTATACCATTAAAATCGGCATTCTTTTCAACAGTTTGTGTCCCTGGGTCTGATTATCTGTCAGCAGCGATTTAGGATGCAATGGAAACAAGACCTGTTTGTAAAGGCAGGTTGAATTCTGAATTAAACAGGGCATTTGACAATATTATTTTACAAATCCCAAGCGCCTGTTGTTTGGACGCGCACGTTTTGTGCCTGTGGTGGTTTCATTGGAACAGATATATATGCCCCAGATGGCAAAACCTGCCATTGTGTGAGGCCGACCGACAGGCACATGCTACCGTCACACAGCATTTACTTTATTATTATTTTCAGGCGGTTACTGCACATTTACAATAACAGTAAAAAGTGACCTAGATTTCTGACACGTATTTAGTGATTCCTTGTCCCTTCCGGAAAATTTGGGTCGCCTTACCTGGGCCAGGTAAGGCATAGCAGTCGCAAGTGCAGCGCTACCCAATTCCAATTGGTGTGCAGTATTTTCGTGTGTCCAAACAGTGGCATATAATTTATATGGCTTCCTGTGACTGCGATTTTTAACGTGCGCACAGAGGTTGACGCATGTGATTGCACAATGGGGCTGTACGGACACCGTAAGAAAGTCTGCACTGAAAGTCGATTTTGGGAGAAGAATCCCTTGCCACACCGGGGACTCGAACCCTCGTCAGTACTGCGCCTGGCGTATTAGTCGGACGCTCTGCCAAATGAGCTATTCCCGCCCCATTATGGACAATTATGACACACAAAATGGCTTTAGAAGTATTCACACACACACACACACACACACACACACACACACCACACACACACACACGACATATATATATATATATATATATATATATATATATATATATATATATATATACACACACAACACAACACACACGCGCGCGCACGCACGCACTCACACCCCATCCACACACCACACACACACACACACACACACACACACACACACACACACACAAGACAAACAGCACTCACACACACACACACACACACACACACACACACACACACACACACACACACACAGCACACACACACACACACACACACACACACACAACACCACGCATAACAAGCAACCTCTAACACACACACACACACACACACACACCGTCAGTTAACAAGGAGTTTCCACTGCAACCCGAAAGTCGTGACGAAGCTGCTATTGCTTCGTGATTGTAACCGGTACACCCGTACGTCTCGCCGTCCCCCTGTATATTCCTTGTCTGGAGAGAGAGAGAGAGAGAGAGAGAGAGAGAGAGAGAGAGAGAGAGAGAGAGAGAGAGAGAGAGAGAGAAGAATTTTTTCTCTCCAAACAAATGAAAGGTTAAAACGAACGCTTACTTAATATGTCATTACACAACACGCGAATTGTCGGGGTAAACCCATTTGTCCAAGCGACAGACCAACAACAAACAGATAAACGGCGACAAATGAATTGTGTAGGCAACTTACCTGTTCGTGGCTGTGGTGTCGGGCTTTGTGTCCGGTGTATGACAGAATGCTAACATGACAATGACAACAGGGTCCTGAGCTCTGTGTACAGCGTATAAGGCTCAGATATTATACACTTCTTGTCGTCTGAAAAGACCACCGGCGTCCATTACCGTGTCGATAATTCAGTGGTGGTGGAATTCCCAGTGCTTCATAAAGGAAGTCACGTTTACGCAGGCGCTTTCCAACTGATACATTTTCCAAATTATTATGTCGTATTCCCCCGTTGTGGCAATAGCTTCGAACAGCAATAGCCTATACTTACGGGCGGGTTGAGAGAGCACAGGGGGCCGGAGAGTGGAGTGGGGGACGGGGGGAGGGGGGTGGGGTGCTAAGTGAAATTAGTTTGTTTCACTTCTGACGGCAATCACGTACTTAAGGGCGGGGTCGGGGTGGGAAGGGGTTGAGAAGATCGTCCTAAGATCATGTCCTATACAAATTGGAGCCATTGTTTGTTTCGTATGTGTGTGTGTGTGTGTGTGTGTGTGTGTGTGTGTGTGTGTGTGTGTGTGTGTGTGTGTGTGTGTGTGTGTGTGTGTGTGTGTGTGTGAGTGTGTGTGTGTGTGTGTGTGTGTGTGTGTGTGTGTGTGTGTGTGTGTGTGAGTGTGTGTGTGTGTTGTGTGTGTGTGTGTGTGTGGCTGTTTGTGTGTTGTGTGTGTGTGTGTGTGGCTGTTTGTGTGTGTGTGTGTGTGTGTGTGTATGTGTGGTTGTGTGTGTGTGTGTGTGTGTGTGTGTGTGTGTGTGTGTGTGTGTGTGTGTTACGTGTATGTGTGTGTGGTGTGTGTGTGTGTGTGTGTGTGTGTGTGTGGTGTGTGGCTGTTTGTGTGTGTGTGTGGCTGTTGTGTGTGTGTGTGTGTGTGTGTGTGGCTGTGTGTGTGTGTGTGTGTGTGTGTGTGTGGTGTGTGTGTGTGTGTGTGTGTGTGTGTGTGTGTGTGTGTGTGTGTGTGTGTGTGTCTGTGTCTGTGTCTGTGTGTCTGTGTGTCTGTGTGTCTGTGTCTATGTGTGCGCGCCCGAGCGAGCGGTCTCTGTGGACGTAAAGCAACATTGAATGAAAACGAACCTACCGTATGTGAGCCGGTTTGGCCTAACGGCGGTCGGTTCGATTCTGCTTTGGCTCTCCCATCTCTTGAACAGCTGTGGTTTGGAGACACTCACTTGTGACTTCGTCCCTCACAATTAATTAAGCATTAATTTGTCTCTCATCGCTATTTATCTTAATGTAGTGGTGGTTTGTAGACACTCTCTTGTGACTTTGTCCCTCACAATTAATTAAGCATTAATTTGTCTCTCATCGCTTTATAGCCATCGTAATGCTTGGGGTCATTCTGATGGTGACAGCATTAGGCTACAGTCTCCCTCTTCTCCCATCACTTGGGATCTCCGTCCCCGCCTGTATCTCATCGAAAACAACTCGACCTTTGAACACGTTTAACCAGACCAACTAACAATCCGCCGTACATGTAGCCTACTTGGTGCCGCATCTGGGGGGGG
>JABMCL010003079.1:190000-195000 GCA_018857735.1 Alviniconcha marisindica | reverse complement strand
TGGGAAGATGTATGTGAGTAAGCCCAGCTAAGGATCAGAACCAGGGATTTAACGCATTGCAGATGTTTCAGTGTAAAGGTCGTTTGATTGATGGCTGTAATGGTGATATTAGCTGGAGGATTTCTTTTGCTCACCGTTCGCAGTTTTAGTTTCAGAAGCAGACAGAAGAGACAGACAAACAGACAGACAGAGACAGTAAGAGAGAGAGAGAGAGAGGGGGACAGACAGACAGACAGACAGAGAAACAGAGAAGAGAGACAGACAGAGAGAGGGAGTAAACCGATGCTTGTATCAACGGAGGTCACTTAAGCTCAATCCAGGACAGTATTTACGCGTCAGGAAAAGACGCATTTATAAGTGTTTCCACCCCTGTCTGGTGATAGTTCCCTCAGCTGTGTGCCTTTCAAACAGGTCCAAGTGATTGACGTCTGATTGACGGTGGCCCTTTCTAGCCCTTTGGAGGAAGAACATCGAGCACTTCTAGTTCTAGCTCTTTTTTCTACATCTCTCAGTTTCCCCAGGCAATCAGTGGTGTGATGGTGGATGACGGGAAGGGTTGGGACACTGGAATAAAGACCTGTACGCGCATGCTCCTAGAAGAAAGACGCATGCTGGGAAGATGTATGTGAGTAAGCCCAGCTAAGGATCAGAACCAGGGATTTAACGCATTGCAGATGTTTCAGTGTAAAGGTCGTTTGATTGATGGCTGTAATGGTGATATTAGCTGGAGGATTTCTTTTGCTCACCGTTCGCAGCTTTTAGTTTCAGAGAAGAAGAAGAAGAAGAAGAAAGAAAAAAAAGAGGAAGTTATTAATGTGTTCCTCGATGGGAGCGCACTAGCTGATGCAAAGCCTTCAACAACAAAAAAGAAGAAAAAGAAAAAAAAGATGCTTGGATTAACGGAAAGCGCAATGGTAAAGGCCTGTGCGTAAAGAAGAACGAAGCTTTCAGGAAGACCTGCATAGGTTTAAGCAGAGATCTAAAACTTCTGATCTCTCTCTCTCTCTCTCTCTCTCTCTCTCTCTCTCTCTCTCTCTCTCTCTCTCTCTCTCTCTCTCTCTCTCTCTCTAGTTGTTAGACAGGTTTTTGACTGAACCTAAACTACAATCCTTGTAAAATAATGTTTTCGAGTTCGAGTTCGAGTTCGCTCTCTCTCTCTCTCTCTCTCTCTCTCTGAGTGTGTGTTTGTTCTTTTCTTCGGAGTCAGTGTAAGGTTAACAAATATGAAGCAGGGTGTGACTTGGAATTTAGAAGATCGATTATTAGACGTGTTGAGTAGCACTGGTTGTGAATGTCCCTAACCTATCGAGAAGTTATTTTAGCAAGTCAGAAAGGAGAGCATTGCTATAGTCTGACCTGTTTTAGTACAAAAGTGCAGATCGGGGTTGTGGTGCATAACATCTTCAGAGAGGTATAAGTGACGGATAGAGCTGGTTCTGCGAAATTCCAGGCATCATAATTATTATAGAAGACGTTTCATATAATTATGCTGTTGGGAATGAAAGACTGGTCGAGAGAGACGCCTAAGTTGCACAGAGATCGACTGAGAGAGTTTAATGCCAATGCCATTCACTGAAAATTACGGAAGTGAAGAAATCGTCGCCATTCACATTCCTCCGTACTATAAAGATCATTTCCTCGTTTTCTTTCAAGGTGGATATGCGTGCAATATCAAATCGATCGAACCAGCCCGTGTAGCTATGGTCCTAATTTGCAGACCTGGTTGTCAGCGGGGAAAAGTATGGTTACAGATGAAGAGTTCTGGCAGGCGTGTATAATATCAAAGAGGATTTTATTGTGGAGACTAGGACTTAATTCTGAGATACGTAGTGTACGACATTCCAGGACAGGAAGAGGCAGAGTGTGGTCCATTAATTCACAGAGGAAAACTGTGGTTTAATTATCTGTATAATTATGCTATGCACATGCAAACTAGGGTGAACTGTTGCGCATGCAAACTGTGAATGTACAGTGTGTGTGTGTGTGTGTGTGTGTGTGTGTGTGTGTGTGTGTGTGTGTGTGTGTGTGTGTGTGTGTGTGTGTGTGTGTGTGTGTGTGTGTGTGTGTGTGTGTGTGTGTGTGTGTGTGTGTGTGTGTGTGTGTTGTGTGTGGTGTGTGTGTGTGTGTGTATTTTGTGTGTTTGTGTGTGGGGTGTGTGTGTGTGTGTGTGTGTGTGTGTGTGTGTGTGTGTGTGTGTGTGTGTACATATATATGCTTCAGGTTCACGTTAGGCGTAAGCGCCTTAAAAATACTCCTTTACATTACATTAGATGCCTGTCATCCTGCCTCACTGTGTATTTTTGCCTCTCTTTATTTTGTACGCTTTGGACTAACATTAGGTGTAAGCGGCTTATTAATACTCTCTTACATTACATTATCCCATCTCGCACTCTTAGATGAAAAGAAAAAAAAACACAAAAAAACTCTTGTTGTGCAGGATGGAAACTCAAGGGATTTGATTATCGGTAGATTTCTGTTCAGGTTCCACTCGTCTGGAACTTTTCTCCTACATCCGACACTGCAGTTCCCTGTCACGGTTCAAAACGTCTCTTAAAACCTTTGCTTTTACGTCTGCCTACTCCAGGGAATTAATTCTAACCCTCTCAGAAAAGATGATGATGCTGTAGGTGTACTTTTTTCTTTCTTTCTTTTTTCATTTTTTTCCTTTCTTTTTTCTCTCTCCTTATGCTGCTGATGTCTTCACTGGTGATTATTCGGCGGGTAGGGGGTGGAGGAGATTATATGTGTGTGTGTGTGTGTGTGTGTGTGTGTGTGTGTGTGTGTGTGTGTGTGTGTGTGTACGTGCGCCTGTGTGCGTGCGTGTGTATGTGTGCGTGTGCATGCATGTGTGCGTGCGTGTGTGTCTGATGCATGCGTGTGTGTGTGTGTGTGTGTGTGTGTGTGTGTGTGTGTGTGTGTGTGTGTGTGTGTGTGTGTGTGTGTGTACGTGTGCGTGTGCGTGTGTGTGTATGTATTCGCGTGCGCGTGTAAGAGAGAGAGAGTGAAAGATAGACAGAGCTATGTAATGCAGATTAGCTTGTATACTTTTGTAATGTTTCGTGTATAGCACTTTAATACTCACACACGTATCTTAGAGGGATTCAGCGGGGAAAAGAAACTGCTTGTTGTTGTTGTTGTTGTTTTACCCTAACGGCTAGCCATACTCCCAACACCCCTTACCCTTAACCTCTAGTTGCCCCTCGGCTACACTCCAGCACAGCCCACTGAATACGTCCGCCAATTTGGAATATTTGGCAGAAAAAGAACCCTGAAAATTGTGTGCTGCCATTCTCTTCAATTTCCGTTTCAAAACCACCAAAAAAACAAAGCAACCAAAAAACACCACAATCCTCCCAACGACAGCGTCCATTTCCAAGCAGACAGCCGGAAGTGTGCAGACATGGCGAGAAGGCGATACCGGAAGTGGGCAGACATGTCGAGAAGATAATGACGTTTGGTAATTGTCCAACTGTACCAGGGCTATTCTCTCTCTCTCTCTCTCTCTCTCTCTCTCTCTCTCTCTCTCTCTCTCTCTCTCTCTCTCTCTCCTCCTCTCTCTCTCTCTCTTGATTCTCTCTAAATGTCTTCTCTCTACTCTCTCTTCATGTTGATGATTGCTTGTTAATGTGTTTTGACTTGTGTGTGTGTGTGTGTGTGTGTGTGTTGTGTTTGTGTGTGTGTGTGTGTGTGTGTGTGTGTGTGTGTGTGTGTGTGTGTGTGTGTGTGTGTGTGTGTGTGTGTGTGTGTGTGTGTGTGTGGTGTGTGTGTGTGTGTGTGTGTGTGTGGTGTGTGTGTGGTGTGTGTGTGTGTGTGTGTGTGTGTGTGTGTGTGTGTGTGTGTGTGTGTGTGTGTGTGGTGTGTGTGTGTGTGTGTGTGGTGTGTGTGTGTGTGTGTGTGTGTGTGTGTGTGTGTGTGTGTGTGTGTGTGTGTGTGTGTGTGTGTTGTGTGTGTGTGTGTGTGTTGTGTGTGTGTGTGTGTGTGTGTGTGTGTGTGTGTGTGTGTGTGTGTGTGTGTGTGTGTGTGTGTGTGTGTGTGTGTGTGTGTGTGGTGTGTGTGTGTGTTGTGTGTGTGTGTGTGTGTGTTGTGTGTGTGTGATGTGTGTGTGTGTGTGTGTGTGTTGTGTGTGTGTGTGTGTGTGTGTGTGTGTGTGTGTTGTGTGTGTGTGGTGTTGTGTGTTGTGTGTGTGTGTGTGTTGTGTGTGTGTGTGTGTGTGTGTGTGTGTGTGTGTTGTTGTGTGTGTGTGTGTGTGTGTGTGTGTGTGTGTGTGTGTGTGTGTGTGTGTGCGTGTGTGTGTGTGTGTGCGTGTGTGTGTGTGTGTGTGTGTTTGGGGTGGGAGACCCTATGATTCTGGCTGAAACTCAACCACTGATCAGTAGTCGATAAACTTCTTTTTTTATGGGGAGGGTGGGGTTTTGTGCGCTACAGCAAGTTTTTGATTGATGGATTGCTTATTATTAGTTAGTCCGCTTGTGCACTGCGAGGTGTAGTTGATTGATTAGCTAACGGTTCAGTTGTTGTTTTGTTTGCTGCTTTGGGTTTTGTAATACTGGCTAATAAGCAATGCTTCACCATGTACCTTTTTCATTTGTTTATTTTTTCTTCTTCTTAATACCGGCTAAGCAATGCTTCTCCGTGTATTTAAAAAAAATAAAAAAATAGTGTAATTTTTTTTAATTTTTTTATCGGCTAAGCAATGCTTCAGCGTGTACATTAAAAAAAAAACGGCTGAGCAATGCTTCAGCATGTACCTTTTTATTTATTTTGAAATACCGGCTAAGCAATGCTTCAGCGTGTACTAGTCAGAAGAGATGCAGGAGAAAAGCATGTGTGTTTGCACAAAACAAAACCTCTAATCCCACCCGGACCCCCAGATCCAGACCCCATCCCGGAATCAAACCCCTAACCAATTTCCTTTTTCAATTTAAAACCCTGGCCGAGAAACCTGACCTTGAGCGTAACCCCACAGGAAATTATTCTCACGAGCGTGAGTATTCTCTGCC
>JABMCL010003079.1:175000-177500 GCA_018857735.1 Alviniconcha marisindica | reverse complement strand
GCTGAGTTAATGTAGAGTATTGTTGCTGAGTCAGTATAGAGCATTGCCGCTGAATAGGTGTACAGCATTGCTGCTGAACAGGTGTAGAACATTAACGCTGAATAGGTGTACAGCATTGCTGCTGAACAGGTGTAGAATATTACCACTGAATAGGTTACAGCATTGCTGCTGAACAGGTGTAGAGTATTGCCGCTAAATAGGTGTACAGCATTGCTGCTGAACAGGTGTAGAATATTGCCGCTGAACTGATAGGTGTACAGCACTGCTGCTGAACAGGTGTAGAACATTGCCGCTGAATAGATGTACAGCATTGCTGCTGAACAGGTGTAGAATATTACAGCTGAATAGGTGTACATCATTGCCACTGAACAGGTAGAGAACATTGCCACTGAATAGGTGTACAGCATTGCTGCTGAACAGGTGTAGAGTATTGCCGCTGAACTGAAAGGTGTACAGCATTGCTGCTGAACAGGTGTAGAACATTGCCGCTGAATAGGTGTACAGCATTGCTGCTGAACAGGTGTAGAGTATTGCCGCTGAACTGAGAGGTGTACAGCATTGCTGCTGAACAGGTGTAGAGTATTGCCGCTGAATAGGTGGTCAGCATTGCTGCTGAACAGGTGTAGAACATTACCGTCGAACAGGTGTACAGCATTGCTGCTGAACAGGTGTGGAACATTACCGCCGAATAGGTGTACAGCATTGCTGCTGAACAGGTGTAGAACATTGCCATTAAATGTGTATGATTATTGTCGCCGCTGCATCAGTGCCTGTGAAACGAGTGTGAATTGATAGAGAGTTTAGCGTCAGAGCCAGGTGTTCGGGTTTGGTGTAGGCTATCAGAGGCAAGGGCTGACGGTGCCTGTGAGTCACACGCCTAGCCATGTTGTGCTTGATCCCATGATTATGTCCATAGCCGGGGTCTCTCGCAAGGGCGAGAACCAGTCCATCAGTCCTATATCAGTACTACAGAAGAAGAAGAAGAAGAAAAAAAGAAAAGAAAAAAAGCGGGGTAGGGGAGTGGGGGGGGGGGGGGGGGATTCGTGTCAAGGGTCTTAAGATTCAACCAAGCGGCTTCTCAGTGTGTATATAACTACACATACTCTTTGTTCTGAATCAACTCGCCCTGGGTGGCGCTGCTCAAGTGTCTGCTCGCTTTTCCCTGGGGGATGTTTGTTGTGTGTGTGTGTGTGTGTGTGTGTGTGTGTGTGTGGGGGGTTGTGCGGGTGGTTCGTGCGGTAGTGGTGTGTGTGTGTGTGTGGGGTTGGTGCTTTGTGTGCGGCGCGCGCGTGTGGGGTGTGTGTTGTGTGTTGTGTGCGTGTGGGTGTGCGGGGTGCGTGCGTGCGTGCGTGCGTGTGTGTGTGTATGTGTGTGTGTGTGTGTGTGTGTGTGTTTGTGGTGTGTTTGTGCGCGCGCGCGGGGTGTGTGTGTGTTGTGGGGTGTTGTGTGGCCTGTGTGTGTGTTTGTGTTTTTGTTTTGTGTTTGTAGCTTTAGTGCGTGCGTGCGTCTGCGGGGTGTGTGTGCGTGTGTGTGCTGTGTGTGTTGGTGCGTGTGTTGTGTGTGTGTGCGTGTGGTGTGTGTGTGTGTGTGTGTGTGTGTGTGTGTTTTGTGTGTGTGTGTGCGTGTGTTCCCCGGTGGTGTTGTGTGTGTTGTGTGTGTTTGTTTTTGTGTGGTGTGTTCGTGTTGTGTGTGTGGGGTGTGTGTGTGTGTTTGTGTGTGTGTGTGTGTGTGTGTGTGTGTGTGTGTGTGTGTGTGTGTGTGTGCGCGGTGTGTGTTTTGCTCGTGTGTGTGTGTGGAGATGCCAAATGGCATTTTTTTTAAAGTTTTAAACAAAACAAAAAGAGAAAACCTGCTCAGAAGGTATTGTGACAAACAGCAAAAGCAGCCAATGTCGGTTTGGGGTGTTTGTTTATTTTTTTTTTAATTTTTTATTTTTTATTTTCTGTGTTATTGCTGTTGCTTGGGGTGTTTGTTTTTGTTTGTTTGTTTGTTTGTACATTATCGAAAACACTTTCACCTCCAGAACTATGGCGTCTCCTTGGAGGCCGTCGGAAAGAGTGGCATACGGGTACTACAGCCCGAAGCCCCGGATGAGGGAGCAGCTGATTACTGTGATCGTGGAGCGGCAGGGCAGCCAGGAGGACAGCCAGGGGGACAGCCCTGAGGGCAGCCAGTACTCGGACAGCGGTCAGCCGCTGTCCCCGGCCCACCCCACACTGTGCAGGACTCGCAGTCACGTGGTGCATCTGCCTGCTGACGACTTTGCTGACCACGATCACTACGTGCAGGTCAGTTCGTTGCTTCATTTGTGACTGACCACGATCGCTATGTGCAGGTCAGTTTGTGGCTTCATTTGTGGCTGACCACGATCGCTATGTGCTGGTCAGTTTGTGGCTTCATTTGTGGCTGACCACAATCACTATGTGCTGGTCAGTTTGTGGCTTCATTTGTGGCTGACCACAATCACTATGTGCTGGTCAGTTTGTGGCTTCATTTGTGG
>JABMCL010003079.1:162500-167500 GCA_018857735.1 Alviniconcha marisindica | reverse complement strand
GCACGCATGCACGCACACACACACATACAGACGCACGGACGCACGCACTCACGTACACACGTACACACACGCACGCACATACACGCGCGCGCACACACACAAGCACGCACGCACGCACGTACACACACACACACACACACACACACACACACACACACACACACACACACACACACACACACACACACACACACACACACACACCGTATAATAAATAGCATTACCACAAACACATCATTACGTATTAAGCATCTTACAAATTAATGCAGAATTAATGTAGAATGCCTGTGTGACGTCACAATCAATTTATAATGCTGAAATTTACTTGACTGCATATTAAAAAATGTAACATCCTTCATATCACAATCTATAACTTTCACCAAGAATTGCAGGACTGTTTCGCATTCAACCACACCCCACCCCCCCCCCCCCCCCCCCCCCCCCCCCCCAAATTAAAGCAAAAGGTTTGTATAGTGAAACATCGACTGTATCAGTTAAGGCCGCTGAGGGTCAAAATAACTTATAGCCATAGTGTCAAAGTCTTTGGTTTTTAAAAAGAAAATAAAAAAAAAATCGTACATTGTTATCATAAACTCAGCAAAACAAATACAGGAAACACGAAAGCAATATACTTATTTGAGCGTTACCTACAGATGAAAAGATAATTACATCTCTCTCTCTCTCTCTCTCTCTCTCTCTCTCTCTCTCTCTCTCTCTCTCTCTCTCTCTCTCTCTCTCTCTCTATATATATATATATATATATATATATATATATATACACACACACACAATGGCAAGATGGCAAATTATTGCCAAAAGTAAAAGGCAAAAAAATAAAAAAGCACAACAGCAGAAAGGCTTTCATAAAGATAGGTAGGCCTCCCCGCCCCTCCCCCTTACCACCTCCCACACTCTAGCCACCGACCCCCACACCCCCCACCCCCACCCCAACCCCCCTCCACCCTCCACCACCCGCTTCCTTCCCCTCTCCTACGTAGCTGACTGAACTGTTATTGAATAGATCTATAAGCTGCCGGCTAGGAGGAGACAATTCTGCTGAAATATTGATGACAGTCAACTCGCTCGCACGCCCGTCTTCAATTCGGTCGTGACATCAGGAGCCGGCATGCTGTCGTGCTGTGACGCGCGAGTGTCCGCTCCACCATCGCCGCCCCGCCATTAGACAGCATGGGGCTGGGGGCAGTGCCAGGCAGCACGATAACTATGGAAGTGACCGGCACAACTGCTAATGCGTACATAGGATGGTTCTATAGATAATGGGTGCGTGGTGGTGGGGGTACGATATGGAATTGACCGGCACAACTGCTGCAGGGTACACAGGATGGTTCTATAGATAATGAGGGGGGGGGGGAGCATATATGGAACTGACCAGCACAACTGCTACAGCGTACATGGGATGGTTCTATAGATAATTGCGGGAAGGGGCGGGGGCGGGGGAAGATATGGAACTGACCAGCACAACTGCTACAGCGTACATGGGAGCACGACAGAGAATTGGACCAGCATAACTACTATAGCGTACATGGGATGGTTCGACGACAGATAATGCAGGCGGGGGGGGGGGAAGGCAAGATATGGAATTGAGCAGCACAAGTGTTACAGAGTACATGGGATTGTTCGACAGATAATTGGGGGGGAGGCAAGATATGGAACTGACCAGCACAAGTGCTACAGAGTACATGGGATTGTTTAAAGAAATTGGGGAAGAAAGATATGGAAATTTGACCACACAATGCTACAGAATCCCTGGGATTTTCGCAAATAATAAGGTGGGGGGGGGGGGGGGGCAAGATATGGAATTGCCCCAAAAGTGCTACGAATAATGCGGGGATTGTTCGACAGAAAAAAGGGGGGGGGGCGGGGGGCAAGATATGGAATTACCAGCACAAGTGATACAGAGTACATGGGAGGGTTCAATAAAAAGGGGGGGGGGGTTATTAACTTCTTGTTTTCATACCATAATTATATGGATTCAAACTTAAATTAAGGGTGTTACAGCATTTGTGTTAAAGATACGGGCACCATTATGAGTACAGCTGTGTATATTCTTTCTTACTTTTCATTTACTTGATTTTATTAAGTTTTTATTCTAACTGTGTGAAACTGTATAAATGTTTACTTCCTTTTTATTTACTTGATCTTATTAAACTTTTATATTGAGCGAAATTGTATAAGTATTTACTTACTTTTTATTTACTTGTTTTCATTATTTGTCAAAGGCGAAACTGATTTTTTTTTAAAGGATTAAAAAAGATTATTGTATTGTAAACCATACAGAGAACAGGCAAGTCCCCTTTTGAGTCTTTGTTGTGAGTCTGGGGGCATTGAGGGCGTAAACTCGTTTTTTGGGTCTGCGTTGAAGGAATTATTATTTGTAAACAGACAACCGGATTTATTTATTTTGAATTAATAAAATTTTATTGTATTAAGCTGAAAAAACTAAACCAAAACAAGAAATCTTTTTCTTTCATTTTTCATCGTTTTTGACCTTTTATGTTTTTTAAGTGTCGTTTTGTGGTTTGAAAAGGGGGTTTCCCCCGAAAATTTGCATACTTGTGTCCGTGTTAAAATAAATAAGCGTTCGTTTGAGCCCTTTTTTGTTTTTGGGTCTTGTTTTTTGCGCAGAATCATTTGTTTCAGATTTGTATTATTGTATTGTAAAATCTCAAAGAATCAGGTCGTCGCCTTTGACGTCGTTGTTTTGGACGTCTGAATATTCTGTTCTGCGTTGAAAGGGTCGTTTTTTTGGGAACATGGTTTTACGATGTCAGTAATTTTTATTTTTGTGCCAGAAATTGTCACTTATATTTTTACCGGTCTAAATTTTGTTTTTTTTGGGTTTTATTCCCTTTGGAAAACCAATCCCCCCCCCCCTCCCCCCATCATTATATATTTTCGATGGGAAAATGGCAAATTAGTACGGTGTGGAGGGGGGTCCCCATCCCCACTCAGAATAAAGCATTGTATTCCGAGTTCATGGCTACACGTATTGTTTTATCCAATGTGAATTTTATGTCCGCAATGGGTGCAGCTCAGTTAACCGTCAAGTCAGCATGATTGCACGTCATGTCGCCTCTACCGTTCGATAGGCCTGCTGTAGGGCAGAAATGAAGGATCTCTCTGTTGAGAACCGAGAGCTTTGGTTTGTTTTGGGTTTGGGGTTTTTTTTTTGGGGGGTTTTTTTTTTTTTTTTTGTGTTTGGTGGGGGTTTTGGGTTTTTGTTGGTTTTTTTTGTGTGTGTGTGTTTGGTTTGTGTTTTGTGGTTTTTGTTTGTTGTTTTTTTGTTTGTTTTTTGTGTGTGTGTGTGTGTGTGGTGTGTGGTGTGTGTGGTGTTGTGGGTGTGTTGTGTGGGTGTGTGTGTGTGTGTGTGTGTGTGTGTGTGGGGTTGTGTGTGTGGGGTGTTGTGTGTGTGTGTGTGTGTGTGTGTGTGTTGTGTGTGTGTGTGTGTGTTGTTGTGTTGTTGTTGTTGTTGTTGTTGTTGTTGTTGTTGTTGTTGTGTTTTTTTGTTTTGTTTTTTTTGTTTCTTTTTTTTTTTTTTTCTTTTTTCTTTTTTTCACCACTTTTAACGGGTTTTTTGGGGTTTGGTTTCGTTGGTCTTTTTTCCCCCAAACTTTTAAAAATTTCCCCCAAAGGAAAAAAAACAGAAATTTCAAAGGGCCCAAACTTGGAGAGAAAAAAGAAAGAAACTTTTTTTATCTTCTTCTTCTTCTTCCCCCTTTTTTTCCCCAAAAAAACCCATGTAACAAAAAAAATACGGAGATTGTTTCTCTACGGAAGAAAAGAAGGAAGAAGAAAAGAAGAAGAAAAAAAAAAGAAAGAAAAAAAAAGGAAAAAAAGAAAAAAAAAAGAAAGAAAAAAATAGGAAGAAGAAGAAGAAGAAGAAGAAGGAAGAAGAAGAAGAAGAAGAAGAAGAAGAAGAAAAGAAGAAGAAGAAAAAAGAAAGAAAAAAAAAGAAAAAAAAGAAAGAAGAAGAAGAAGAGGAAGAAGAAGAAGAAGAAGAAGAAGAAGAAGAAGAAGAAAAAAGAAAAGAAGAAAAAAAAAAAGAAGAAGAAAAAGAAGAAAAAAAAGAAAAAGGGGGGGAAAAAAGAAAAAAAAGAAAGAAAAGGAAAAAGGAGAAGAAAGAAGAAGAAAAGAAAGAAAAGAAAAAGGGAAAGAAGAAGAAAAAAAAAAAAAAAAAACAAAAAACAAAAAAAAAGAAGAAGAAGAAGAAAAAGTTGTATGTGTAGAACAATGGTTTGACTTTCTACCTGTCCTTTGGTGACTTAAGTGTGGACCCGGTCAGTGTGAACGTGTGATTCGTCCCAGGGTGACCTTATACGGTAACAGGGCGTTAAAAGCCAAGAAATAAGTATATCGTCATGTCGTACTCGCTGCATATGGCTATTGTTAAAGGGAGACGTAGTCAAGAAAATGCCTACAAGTAAACTCTTTAAGCTTTTTACCTTTTACCTTTTTTTTTTTATTTTTTTAATTTCTTTGCATGTGAAAGGATTTTCATCAAAACCGCACAGCATTGAAAGTAGATTGTTATAGGAGCGGAAAATGTACTGTTTTGAAAGTGTGCGCGTGCACCTTTCAGCCAGGAAATGTTACGAGCCGGGATAGCTCAGTGGTTAAAGCGCCGGACTCGTGATTGAAAGGTCGCGGGTTCGAATCCCTGCAGGAGCGGCGGGATAATTTTCTTCTCCAGGGTCGACTTTCTGTGCTGACTCTTATTTCGGTATCCGTTCCACCCCGTGTACCCGTAGCACGTTAAAAGATCCCGGTCATTCTGCCAAAAGTGCGGTGGCGGGTTTTACAGCTAACCGCCACGCTTACGTATGTGGCTTTGCCTGAAGTGACATGGTGTATGGTGTACACAGAACTTGCGCCGAGACTGCTGCAGTTTCATGTGGCACCAGCCATGCCAGCGCTGTAAGTACACCACTTCGGTGGATATTCAAAACAAAACAAAAACGCGCTAGTCACTCATGTAGAAC
>JABMCL010003079.1:135000-142500 GCA_018857735.1 Alviniconcha marisindica | reverse complement strand
TGTGTGTGTGTGTGTGTGTGTGTGTGTGTGTGTGTGTTTGTGTGTGTGTGTGTGTGTGTCTCTCTCTCTCTTCTCTGTCTCTGTCTCTGTCTCTCTCTCTCTCTCTCTCTCTCTCTCTCTCTCTCTCTCTCTCTCTCTCTCTCTCTCTCTCTCTCTCTCTCTCCAACTCCCCCACAACCCCTCGGGCAGTGAATTATATTTCACATGAAATGACGTGGCTGCAAAACTTTTTTTCGGGAAACTTCATATTTGATTACTCGAATAATATTTCAGCGATACCTCACCCCCCACCCTTCACCCCACCCCCGCCCCTGCCCCCCTTTCTCTTTTCATAGAGGTGCTATTTCACGGAAACCCTATTTCGAACACTATTTTATGGAGATACTATATTTCATAGAAACACTACAACAATAAAACAGACTCTGTTAACTCAGACATTCTTTAGTGCCACATCGGCCTTTGTATCGTTTCCGAAAAAGGAGTTGGCTACTCCAATGTCCACATAACATAATTCTGCCAGGCAACACCAACACCGACACCAACAACCAGCGATAAGGTGTCAACCGTGACGTCATACTTTGTCGGGGTTGCCGAGGGGCCTAGCTTCCATTTCCGGAAGGGAGGAGGGGGAGGTCACTCTCAAAGTCATGCACGTCCATAATTATGGAGAATATCTCCGTTTCTAGGCAACGGCGTGCTGCTATGTGTGAGATTAGGCTTAGAGCTAAGTTTGGCACGCACCTTAGGATTATTGGTTTTGAAGAGGGTGGGGGGGGGGGGGGGGGAGGTATCCAAGAGTGGGTGGACGGGGACGTCAGTCAAACAGTTTAATCCAGGCCATACAGCAGGTTAACCAACACAGAAAGCTACATATCGTACAATAATGCAGATATGTTTTCGTGAAGTAACTTTTCCTGCGTTTCATTAAACAAACAGAAGTGGGAATGTGGGTACAACAGCGTGTTTGGTGTGGTGTGCGAGGAACTTGTACAATGTTATGATTATATGATTATTTTTGAGGTTGTTAATTAATGTATATATTTTTGATGACAGGGGCGAGTGGGGTCCTCCTCTTCATAACAGGGTGGCCTCCTCTTCATAACACCCAAGGAATGGTGGGCCAAACCCCTTCTTCTGGGTGGGCCCTCTTCATAACACCCAAACGCTTACGGGATATTGGAGATTGGGGGTAGAGTGGGCCCTCTTCATAACACTCAAACGCTTACGGGATATTGGAGATTGGGGGTAGAGTGGGCCCTCTTCATAACACTCAAACGCTTACGGGATATTGGAGATTGGGGGTAGAGTGGGCCCTCTTCATAACACTCAAACGCTTACGGGATATTGGAGATTGGGGGTAGAGTGGGCCCTCTTCATAACACTCAAACGCTTACGGGATATTGGAGATTGGGGGTAGAGTGGGCCCTCTTCATAACACTCAAACGCTTACGGGATATTGGAGATTGGGGGTAGAGTGGGCCCTCTTCATAACACCCAAACGCTTACGGGATATTGGAGATTGGGGGTAGAGTGGGCCCTCTTCATAACACTCAAACGCTTACGGGATATTGGAGATTGGGGGTAGAGTGGGCCCTCTTCATAACACCAAACGCTTACGGGATATTGGAGATTGGGGGTAGAGTGGGCCCTCTTCATAACACTCAAACGCTTACGGGATATTGGAGATTGGGGGTAGAGTGGGCCCTCTTCATAACACTCAAACGCTTACGGGATATTGGAGATTGGGGGTAGAGTGGGCCCTCTTCATAACACTCAAACGCTTACGGGATATTGGAGATTGGGGGTAGAGTGGGCCCTCTTCATAACACTCAAACGCTTACGGGATATTGGAGATTGGGGGTAGAGTGGGCCCTCTTCATAACACTCAAACGCTTACGGGATATTGGAGATTGGGGGTAGAGTGGGCCCTCTTCATAACACTCAAACGCTTACGGGATATTGGAGATTGGGGGTAGAGTGGGCCCTCTTCATAACACTCAAACGCTTACGGGATATTGGAGATTGGGGGTAGAGTGGGCCCTCTTCATAACACTCAAACGCTTACGGGATATTGGAGATTGGGGGTAGAGTGGGCCCTCTTCATAACACTCAAACGCTTACGGGATATTGGAGATTGGGGGTAGAGTGGGCCCTCTTCATAACACTCAAACGCTTACGGGATATTGGAGATTGGGGGTAGAGTGGGCCCTCTTCATAACACTCAAACGCTTACGGGATATTGGAGATTGGGGGTAGAGTGGGCCCTCTTCATAACACCCAAACGCTTACGGGATATTGGAGATTGGGGGTAGAGTGGGCCCTCTTCATAACACTCAAACGCTTACGGGATATTGGAGATTGGGGGTAGAGTGGGCCCTCTTCATAACACTCAAACGCTTACGGGATATTGGAGATTGGGGGGTAGAGTGGGCCCTCTTCATAACACTCAAACGCTTACGGGATATTGGAGATTGGGGGTAGAGTGGGCCCTCTTCATAACACCCAAACGCTTACGGGATATTGGAGATTGGGGGTAGAGTGGGCCCTCTTCATAACACTCAAACGCTTACGGGATATTGGAGATTGGGAGGTAGAGTGGGCCCTCTTCATAACACCCACACTGCCTCATGTTCCCTGTATCTGCGAACGCTGAACACTGATTGATTTCCTGCCAATGAAGTTATTCAAGACAAAACGTGGCCCCGATCTTCATAACACCCACATTGCCTCATGCTCCCCCCGTAGCTGTGAGCACTGATTGATTTCCTACCACTGAAGTTGGCCCAGTTGACCCTATATTCAATTAGTAGGGGGGACCGGCAGCTCTGTCTTATCAGCCGTGTCGTGTACGTGGCTTTAGGCTATACCTGCTTGTCCACGCCACCACGCCTTGTTAGCAGGCAGAGGGAGTGTTTGCTTGCTGTTCTGGTCAGCGGGGTGAACGCGTAGCCCACCTACCTGTTGCTGCAGTGACACGTACGTTATGCCTTAGGAAACCCTAGCTAGCTCTCACGCCATAAAATATTTAATAATGATGTTGTTGGTTGAGTGTCGCTTTACGTCCACAGAAGCCGTAGGCTTATTAGGGACGGGAGCCCAGGACGTCCACCTCGACTTTCACACAGCTCTTGAACTCTGTGCCGCAAGTGGTTGTTGAAGTGTTGCTTTACGTCCACAGAAACCGTAGGCTTATTAGGACGGGAACCCAGGACGGCCACCTCGACTTTCACACAGCTCCTGAGCTCGATTTAATAGCGACTGCGTAGACCTTACGTATTCATTATTCTCACGATGGAAAACCCCGAGCAACCAACGTCTGTTCTTCATCAGCTCCGAGTCAGAGAAATACGTGCGTGCGGGGTTTTCTTCTTCATCTTCTTCAGTGTCGCTTTACGTCCACAGAAACCATAGGGACTATTAGGGACTGGGAGCTAAGGACGTCCACTTCCTCTTTCACACAGCTTCGTGGCTCTAGGTGTGCAGGGTTCATCGTTCGCTTTACGTCCACAGAGACTGTACGGACTATTAGGGACAGGGAGATCAGCTGCTTTTGTGTTGCTTAATGTCCTCGGATGTCGGTTGACATGTTAGGGACAAGCTGAGACCAATGCCGAAGCATGGTTCAATATAGCTTTACGTCCACGGAAACCAGAAGGCTCGTTAGGACGGACAGCCCAGGACGGCCACCTCGACTCTTACACAGCTCCTGAAGTATGAGGGAGATCAGGACGTCCTCCTCGACTTTCATACAGCTCCTGAGCTCTGTATGCGTGGTCTGTATGGAGCTGATTAGAATGCACGTGGTGGTGGTGAGGGTGATTTTCGTCACTTCTGTGTTTAGTGACTTGTGATTCGTGGACTGGTGCCAGAAATAATTTTGAATACTGTGTGCTTCGTCCTGAGCTGTGGTAACGGGATGTTGATATCTCAAAGAACTAGCCTCATCACTTTTGAGTGCGCATGCAGCGAACACAAGTCTTTTGGCTTGTCAGTATGTGCCTGCGACACGGTTCTTTACTATGTTCTTGGCCGTGTATGTGTGTGTGTGTGTGTGTGGGTGTGTGTGTGTGTGTGTGGGTGTGTGTGTGTGTGTGAGTGTGTGTGTGTGTGTGTGTGTGTGTGTGTGTGATGTGTGTGTGTGTGTGTGTGTGGTGTGTGTGTGTGGAGAGAGAGAGAGAGAGAGAGAGAGAGAGAGAGAGAGAAGAGAGAGAGGAGAGAGAGAGAAGAGAGAGAGAGGAGAAGGAGAGGAGGGAGGGAGGGAAGAGGGACAGTGAGAGGGGACAGTGAGGACAGGGGATGGAGGAAGTGTGAATTTAAAGCATCAAGAATGGCTATACTGAAAGGCTATACATCAAGGAGTATGTAGGATTATTACTGATTACTGACGTGATGTAACTATTGTTTCTACTATCCTGTCTAAAGACAAATAAATCTGTCTCACGACACGATCTAGTTTTCTGTATTCAACACGGCGAGATCTTGCCTCTGGTCGCGGTCACTATATCCTATCTGTAGCCCATACACATACACTGTCTGCGTCAGACTGGTCGTTTCGTTTAGACAGCGTAGGTGTAGGGAAAGGGGATGGGGGGGCATAGCTGTCACCTTCCTACGTGCTGACGCTGTCTCGAGTAGTCCCGGTGTTTGTTCAGGGTGCAGGGGTATGTGTGGTGGAGGCGAAGGGAGCGTCTGTACCCAGTCTTTTCGTTGACTTCATTCTGTGATGTCGTCTTCTTCTTTTTCTTCTTCTTGTATCAGTACATCAAGGTCTTCCTCCTTATTTGAGGTGTAGGTAGTAAGGGAGTATTAGGGAACGTCTACATCGTCATTCCGTCTGCTTCAGTGCGTGTGCGTGTGATCTCTTCTTCTTGTATCCTAACAGGTCTTATCTTCCTCTCTCTCTTTTTTTTTTCTTCTCTTTTTTCTCTCCTTTTTTCTCTCTTCCCCATGGACCATCCTGGTAGAAATCGGATTTTGTTTAACAGTTGTAAATGTGTAGGCTACTGGTAGTGATTCATTGTTGCTCGATCTTTTCCTCTGACAATACAGCCTGATTCACGAGGGAAGAAAATGGAGAGGCTGCAGAGCGCCGTGTGACTAGATAGACATGTAGTTTAACTACTTAGGCGTACTTTAATTGTACCTTTGGTTATTGCTACAGTTGTTGGACACGTGTTCTCAGTCTGCTACAGTTATTACACGTATTGGTGTTTCCTCATACAGTTGTTGGACACGTGTTCTCTGCTACAGTTATTACACTTATCGGTGTTTCCTCATACAGTTGTTGGACACATATTCTCTGCTACAGTTATTACACACGTATCGGTGTTTCCTCATACAGTTGTTGGACACGTGTTCTCTGCTACAGTTATTACACACGTATCGGTGTTTCCTCATACAGTTGTTGGACACGTGTTCTCTGCTACAGTTATTACACACGTATCAGTGTTCGATCCTCATACAGTTGTTGGACACGTGTTCTCTGCTACAGACGTACCGGTGTATTACAGTTGGACACACGTGCCAATGCTTGCGAGTACAGTTATCAGACGGACAGGTGTTTACTTGCGCAGTTGTTGGACGCGTGTGTTGGTGCTTGCGGCGGCAGTTATCAGAGATACCGGTGTTTACTTTTACTTTTTTTGGGGGGGCACGTGTGCAGGTGTTCTCCACTACAGTTATTAGACGTACCGGTGTTTACTCTTACAGTTTTTTGACACGTGTGCGGGTGTTCTCCACTACCATCGTCAGACGTACCGTTTTACTTTTACAGTTGTTCGACACGTGTGCAGGTGTTCTCCACTACAGTTATTAGACGTACCTGTGTTTACAGTTATTGTTGTTGGATACTTGTTGAACACGTGTGCTAGCGCTTGCGACTACACTGTTATTAGACGTACCGGTGTTTACTTTTACAGTTGTTCGACACGTGTGCAGGTGTTCCCCACTACAGTTACTAGACGTACCGGTGTTTACTTTTACAGTTGTTCGACACGTGTGCAGGTGTTCCCTACTACAGTTACTAGACGTATCGGTGTTTACTTTTACAGTTGTTCGACACGTGTGCAGGTGTTCCCTACTACAGTTACTAGACGTACCGGTGTTTACCTTTACAGTTGTTAGGCGTGCTGTTTCAGAGGCAACACTGGAAGACTGAGTGGAGCGCATAGTGTGTTTCTTCCCGAGCGCATATATATGTAGATACCATCTTGTAACTGAACTGAACTGAACAGGCATACGCCATTGCCGTCACAGTTGATCGGCACGACGGTGGCGTCTGAACCATTAGATGAGTGTCACAGTCTGGGTGTAGGTTTGATTGTACGTGTGTGATGCACATCAGCTGGAGGTGAAGGGAGCCTGTGGAACTCTGTGGACCCTCACCGCCACATCTGTCAGTGTTAGATGTGAGCTGAAAGAACTAGAGCAGCAGTGTGAACTGTCAGTGTTAGATGTGAGCTGAAAGAATTAGAGCAGCAGTGTGAACTGTCAGTGTTAGATTTGAGCTGAAAGAATTAGAGCAGCGGTGTGAACTGTCAGTGTTAGATGTGAGCTGAAAGAATTAGTGCAGCAGCGTGAACTGTCAGTGTTAGATATGAGCTGAAGGAATTAGTGTGAAATGTTAGTGTCAGATGTGAGTGAAGGAATTAGAGCTGCATCGTGAACTGTCAGTGTTAGATGTGTGCTGAAAGAATTAGTGCAGCAGTGTGAAGTGTTAGTATCAGATGTGAGTGAATGAATTAGAGCTGCATTGTGAACTGTCAGTGTTAGATGTGAGCTGAAAGAATTAGTGCAGCAGTGTGAATTGTCAGTGTCAAATGCGAGTGAAGGAACCAGTGCAGTGTGAACTTTCAGTGTCAGGTGTTAGTGAGGGAACGAGAACAATGTGCCTTGTCAGTGTCAGATGTGAGTGAATGAATGAACTGAGTGAATGAATTAGAGCTAGAGTGTGAACTGTCACTGTTAGATGTGAGTAAAAGCTGCGGTGTCAACTGTCAGTGTTAGATTGAGAAAAAGCTGCAATGTGAACTGTCACTGTTAGATGCGAATTAAGGAACCACAGCCGTGTGAATTGTTAGTGTCAGGTGCCAGTGAGTTAAGGAACCACAGCCGTGTGAACTGTTAGTGTCAGATGCCAGTGAGTTAAGGAACCACAGCCGTGTGAACTGTTAGTGTCAGATGCGAGTGAGTTAAAGAACCACAGCCGTGTGAACTGTTAGTATCAGATGCCAGTGAGTTAATAAGGAACCACAGCCGTGTGATCTGTTAGTGTCAGATGCCAGTGAGTTAAAGAACCACAGCCGTGTGATCTGTTAGTGTCAGATGCCAGTGAGTTAAGGAACCACAGCCGTGTGAACTGTCAGTGTCAGATGCCAGTGAATTAAGGAACCACAGCCGTGTGAACTGTCAGTGCCAGGTGCCAGTGAGTTAAGGAACCACAGCCGTGTGAACTGTCAGTGCCAGGTGCCAGTGAGTTAAGGAACCACAGCCGTGTGAACT
>JABMCL010003079.1:122500-125000 GCA_018857735.1 Alviniconcha marisindica | reverse complement strand
CTCTCCTTTCTCTTAAAAATTGTGGTCTGTGGACACTGTCTTGTGACTTTGTCATTCACAATTAATAAAACATTAAAATGGCTCTCATCGCTGCCCGTCTTAATGCGGGAGTCATGCTGGTGGTGACAGTGTAGCGATAGGTATATAAGCTCCTCTCCCCCACCTCCACATCCCCTTCCCCCTTCTTCCCGTCCCTAATAAGCCTTATGGTTTCTGTGGACGTTAAGCACCATGTTTATTTACCTCCCCCAGCCCCCGTCCAAATAAACAAAAGCATTGACGAAATCAACAAACCAGTCTAAAGACGGAGGTGTGTGTATACGCAGTCAGAATATCAGCTAATTTTCAACTGGACACACCTGAAGCCTAGACAGAGAAAGAAGAGAGAAATAAACTACGCTCGTCTTTCACTTTGTCGTTCAAGAGGGCTAAAGTGACCCAGAGTTGACAGAAGTAAAGAGAAAGGGTGTGAGTGGAGGTCTTGAACTGAGAGAGAGAGAGAGAGAGAGAGAGAGAGAGGGGGGGAGGGGGGAGAGAGAGAGAGAGAGAGAGAGACAGACAGACAGACAGACAGACAGACAGAGAGACAGACAGAGAGACGGGGAGGGAAAGAAGAAGAGGAGAGGGGACGGTGCAGAGAGACAAGTAGAGGAAAAGAGAGCGACACACACACACATACAACACAGACACACAACACACAACACACACACACACACACACACACACACACACACACACACACACACACACAACACACACACACACACACACACACACACACCACACACACACAACACACACACACACACACACACACACACACAACTCACACACACACACGCACAACACACACACACCACACACACACACACACACACACACACACACACACACACACACACACACACACACACACACACACACACACACACACACACACACACACACACACACACACACACTGACAAGACAGAGACAAACAGAGGGAGACAGAGAATGGAATGGAATGGAAATTAGCATTTAACGCCCAATCAACAATGACGGTTATATCAGAGACAGAGAAAGATAGCGACAGAGACAGAGAATGAGATCGACAGAGACAGAAAAACAGAGAGCGACAGAGACAGAAAAACACAGAGAGAGAGAGAGAGAGAGAGAGAGAGAGAGAGAGAGAGAAGAGAGAGAGAGAGAGAGAGAGAGAGAGAGAGATGCACACACATACACACACACACACACACGCACACGCACACACACGCACGCACACACGCACACACACGCACGTACGCACGCGCACACACGCACACACACACACACGCACGCACGCACACAAACAGAGAGAGAGATATATATAGACAGACAGACAGAGAGGGAGACAGAGACCAAAAGAGAGACAAAGAGAACTGCAGCATCGAGTGTAAAGAGGAAGAGTGGGGAAGAGGAGGGGACGTCTGAGAACGATCGATGACCAGAGCCCTCAAGCATCCATCTTGTACAGCAAAGAACTTTGTCATCAGCAGCACAATGGAGAGTGAGAGATGGAGTGTAGCTTGAGGCAGGATGACATGTCTCTTATCTTTTTTTGAAGTTCCGAAAATATCCAGTTTTGTTCTTGTTCTTCTGACGTCTGTTGGATGCTCCAAAAATAGTGAACCAGGATGTTGTTATGATTAAAGGAATTGGCTTACTTCAGGTAAAACGGATTTTTTTTTTTTTTTAATGATCTGAATGTTTAATACTCAGATCATTTTCTGGTTTCGATTTAACTTTTAACCCACGTATAAGTTTGATTATAGCGTTGTAGCTTTTCAGCATTTTTGTAGTTGAGAAAAATCTGGACATCTGAATATTCTCTGTCTCTCTGTCTCTGTCTGTCTGTCTGTCTGTCTGTCTGTCCCTCTCTCTGTCTCTCTCTCTCTCGCTCTGTCTCTCTCTGTCTCTGTCTGTCTCTGTCTGTCTCCCTCTCTCTCTCTCTCTCTCTCTTGTCCCCGCCCTCCTCTCTCCCCCCCCCCTCCCCCCTCTCTCTCTCCACCTGTCTACCCCCACCACTCTCTCTGTGATTGTAAACAGCGATTTATTTTTTCAACGTTCACAGGACAGTCTGTATGGAGGGTGCTTCTCGGCGGAAGATTACCACCTGGCAGCGTTGTTGTGCTACAAACAAGCCATAGCCGACCTAAAGGTAGCGTCACACGCTGCACGTGTTGCACTGTTGAACGATATGTCGTAACGCGTGGTGTGTCTGCACTGGCTGCATGCTTGCTTGCGTGTACGTGCATCTCTAGTTTAGCAAGGTTGTGTGTGCGTGCATCGGTCAGTAGGTATAGGTAGGTTAACTGTGTGCACTGGTTGTTAGATGGGTTGTGTGCGTGTGTGCCTACGTGAGTTGTGTCCTTGCACTGGCTGATGTTTAGTCTGAATGTGTGCACTGGCTGGTAGATGGGTTGTGTGCGTACATTGGTGGGTTGTCAGGCTGAATGTATACACTGGTCAGTAGGCGGTT
>JABMCL010003079.1:82500-110000 GCA_018857735.1 Alviniconcha marisindica | reverse complement strand
TGTGTCTCACGGTGTGTGCGGTGTGTTCACTGTGCAGCACCTGCGCTGCCTGGCCTCGTTCTTCACGTCGTGCGGCCTGGAGGAGGACGGAGACGGCAACCCGCTGCTGGCCGACCTCCGCTCCCGCATCCGCCTCAACGCCATGCCGTCCCCGCAGCTGCTGCTGGAGTACTTCCACACGCTGGCTGACTGCATGGTCAGTGTCGGTACAGGTCTACCTGCCCGCCCTCCTCCCTACTGCCATCCTGTTTTACCCCCCCCCCCTCACCCCCCACCTCTCCTTCCCCCATCCTTCATATCCACTGCCTCCTCCCTTTTCCATTCCCACCACCCCCTTCCTCCCCTTACATCCGCCTTCCCTTCCTCTCATTGCATCCCCAATCCTTCACCCACTACACTCCCACTCCACCCTCCCACTCCATCCTCCACCTACACTCCTACTCCCTCCTCCCCTACACTCCCACTCCCTCCTCCCTTATACTCCTACTCCATCCTCTACCTACACTCCCACTTCATACTCCCCTACATTCCCACTCCCTCCTCCGCTATACTCCTACTCCATCCTCCCACTCCATCCTCCCCTACACTCCCACTCCATCCTCCACTCCCACTCCATCCTCCACCTACACTCTCACTCCCCTCACTCCCATCCATCCCCTACACTCCCACTCCCCTCCGCACTCCCACCCCCTCCCATCCCTCCCCATCACTCCCACTCCCTCCTCCGCTACACTCCCACTCCTCCTGTCACTCCCATCCCTGCTCCCATGCACTCCCACTCCCCATCCACTCCCACTCCATCCTCCCCTACACTCCCACTCCCTCCTCCGCTACACTCCCACTCCCTCCTGCCTAGCCTACACTCCTACTCCCCATCCACTCCCACTCCATCCTCCCCTACACTCCCACCCCATCCTCCCACTACACTTTATACCTCCCCCATGCCAAGCGATTAATATTACTCCCTTGTGTGTTGAAAAACTTCATGACGAAACTGATAAGTATTGTCAAACTGGTGCCAATTCGTGAAGTTGTTTTTGTTACGCAACAGGGCACACCTGTGGACTACCTGGGACACCTGGCTCTCAAGATGGCCTACATGGAGGAAACACACGGCAACGTCACTATTTTCCTCAAAGGTGAGACATCTCATCCCTGTTCGAAGTAAAACAGCATCATTACGGGAAGGCCAAAACTAAACGAAACAATCATATTACATATTAACAGCAAAAAATGTGAATTTACAAGAGTATTTACAAAAAGACTAACGCCTTTCTTCCATTGTCCATGATACCTGAAAATCAGCTCAGGCTTCAATATGTTCAAATGTGATAATTAAAGCTTACAAACAAGAGTGTCTATATTGTTACCAAGGAGGGAAAAAGAATAGTGCAGCGTGAACATGTGGGGGGAAAAAATCATGTAAACACGCATGAATGAGTGAGAGAGAGGTATAATTATTATAATGATGGATGGATGTGTTTGTGAATAAATGCCCCACATTGATGTGCTTGGCAACATTGGGGGGGAGGGGGAGAGGGGGGGGGGAAGACATCTAATCCAAATCCCAGACAGAGGAGAAAGTATTTATGGAGGCACTGTTCAAAACTTCTGAGTCCTGACTGTTCAGGCCGCCGAAAAAAAAAATCAAACTTACCCTGCGCAGTCTAACTAAAAAGGGACGTGCCTCCGTAATGCCGACAGCACCAGAACCTAAAGAATGAGGTGTGTGTGGTGGGCTGGGGGGGGGGGGGGGGGGGGGGGGGGGTATACAAATAAAAACAATGGCTACAGAGTCTGGTTTCTTGGTGAGCCAGTTTGGTCTAACGGTAAGGTGTTAGGCTGGTACGCAGATCGAAGGACCTCGGTTCGATTCCGCTTCGGCTCTTAATTTTCTCTCTTCAAAAGCTGTGGTCTGTGGACACACGCGTCTTTGCGCGTCATAATTAACGGGACAATAAGATGGCTGTCATCACGGGTACCCATCTTAATGCTGGCGTGACTCTGGTGGTGACAGTGTAGCGTTAGGTATTGTCTCCCTCTTCTGCAACCTCCTGGGATCTAAATCCCTGCCAGTGTACCTCTTTGAGATAACTCGGGGTTAAGCAAGTTCAACCGAACGGAACCAACGTGGATGTCTCGTCTTGCCTGTTGTCAGTGATCCGTGGCTGCGACCTGCCGGGGCTGGATCGGTCAGGGCTGAGTGACCCCTACGTCACGGTCAGTCTGCAGCCGGGAGTGCTGTTCAGCCACAAGCCGCAGAAGACCAAGGTCATCGGCCAGACGCTGCAACCCGTCTTCAACACCACCTTTCAGTTGTGAGTTGGTTGTGTGTGTGTGTGTGTGTGTGTGTGTGTGTGTGTGTGTGTGTGTGTGTGTGTGTGTGTGTGTGTGTGTGTGTGTGTGTGTGTGTGTGTGTGTGTGTGTGGAATGTGGTGTGTGTGTGTGTGTGTGTGTGAATGTGGTGTGGTGTGTGTGTGTGTGTGTGTGTTGTGTGTGTGTGTGTGTGTGTGTGTGTGTGTGTGTGTGATGTGATGTGTGTGTGTGTGTTGTGTGGTGTGTTGGTGTGTGTGTGTGTGTGTGTGTGTGTGTGTGTGTGTGTGGAATGTGGTGTGTGTGTGTGTGTGTGTGTGTGTGTGTGTGTGTGTGTGTGGTGTGTTGGTGTGTGTGTGTAGTGGTGTGTGCGCGTGCGTGCTTGGTGCGTGGTGTGTGTGTGTGTGTGTGTGTGTGTGTTTGTTTGTGTGTGTGTGTGTGTGTGTGTGTGTGTGTGTGTGTGTGTGTGTGTGTTGTGTGTGTGTGTGTGTGTAAGTGTGGTGTGTGTGCATGCGTGCGTGCATGCTTGCGTGCTTGCGTGCGTGCGTGCGTCTGTATGCGTGTGTGTGTAATGTGGTGTGTGTGCATGCGTGCGTGCATGCGTGTGTGCTTGCGTGCGTGCGTGCGCTGTTGATCGTGTGTGTGAATGTGGTGTGTGTGGTGGTGGGTGGTGTGTGTGCGTCGTGTGTGTGTGTGTGTGTGTGTGTGTGTGTGTGTGTGTGTGTGTGTGTGTGTGTGTGTGTGTGTGTGTGTGTGTGTGTGCACGCGAGCGCGTATGTGTGTGTCCTAACGAACAAACCCATCCTGTGCCATTCCTAACAGCCCTAACCAACATACCCACCCTGTACTCTGTCTCTCTACCACCCCTAACCCACCCACCCTATCCTAGCAACAGGACCCATAATCAACACACCCACCCTGTGCTGTCTCTGCTACCCATAACCAACGCACCTACCCTGTATGCTGTATGTCTACCAGCCCCAACGAGTCCACCACACGTTATTTCTACCAGCCCTAGCCAACACACCCACCCTACGTCTTGTTTACCCCCCCCTGCTCCCTTATGCTGTCTCTCACCCTTAACCCCTGTATGATATGCACATTCACCCACCTACGCCGCTTGCTACCGGCCTAACTACCCACCCACCTAACTCTCCCCCTAACCAATAACCTGTCTCAGATGCTAATGTCTACCCCTCAACCCCTGTATGTGTTCTCCCCTAACCAACCCAACCCTATATGATATCTCTACCACCCCTTACCAATACACCGACCCTGTACGCTATAATTTGATGCTATATGTCTACCCCCAAAACCCACGACTGTACGCTAATTATGATGCAAGCTACACCCACATATCGCCTGTAGCTATTTTGATCTCTACCACCCCTTACCAATACACCCACCCTGTACGCTTAATTAGATGCTATATGCTCCCACCCTACCTCACCCACCCTGTACCTATAATATGAGCTATATTCTACCACCCCACCACCCTGTACGCTATAATTATGATGCTATATGTCTACCACCCTTTACCAATGCACCCACCCTGTACGCTAAAATAGTCAAAACCCCACCCTTACAATGCACCCACCCTGTACGCTATAATTATGATGCTATATGTCTACCACCCCTTACCAATACACCACCCTGTACGCTAAATTATGATGCTATATGTCTACCACCCTTACCAACCAACCAACCCTACGCATTTTATGAGCTATATGTCTACCACCCCTTACCAATACACCCACCCTGTACGCTAATTATGATGCTATATGTCTACCAGCCCTTACCAATGCACCCACCCTGTACGCTATAATATGATGCTATATGTCTACCACCCCTTACCAATGCACCCACCCTGTACGCATATTTATGATGCTATATGTCTACCACCCCTTACCAAGCACCCACCCTGTACGCTATAATTATGATGCTATATGTCTACCACCCCTTACCAATGCACCCACCCTGTACGCTATAATTATGATGCTATATGTCTACCACCCCTTAGCAATGCACCCACCCTGTACGCTATAATTATGATGCTATATGTCTACCACCCCTTACAATGCACCCACCCTGTACGCTATAATTATGATGCTATATGTCTACCACCCCTTACCAATCACCCACCCTGTACGCTATAATTATGATGCTATATGTCTACCACCCCTTACCAATGCACCCACCCTGTACGCTATAATTATGATGCTATATGTCTACCACCCCTTACCAATGCACCCACCCTGTACGCTATAATTATGATGCTATATGTCTACCACCCCTACCAATGCACCCACCCTGTACGCTATAATTATGATGCTATATGTCTACCACCCCTTACCAATGCACCCACCCTGTACGCTATAATTATGATGCTATATGTCTACCACCCCTTACCAATGCACCCACCCTGTACGCTATAATTATGATGCTATATGTCTACCAGCCCTTACCAATGCACCCACCCTGTACGCTATAATTATGATGCTATTGTCTACCACCCCTTAGCAATGCACCCACCCTGTACGCTATAATTATGATGCTATATGTCTACCACCCCTTACCAATGCACCCACCCTGTACGCTATAATTATGATGCTATATGTCTACCACCCCTTAGCAATGCACCCACCCTGTACGCTATAATTATGATGCTATATGTCTACCACCCCTTACCAATGCACCCACCCTGTACGCTATAATTATGATGCTATATGTCTACCAGCCCTTACCAATGCACCCACCCTGTACGCTATAATTATGATGCTATATGTCTACCACCCCTTACCAATGCACCCACCCTGTACGCTATAATTATGATGCTTATGTCTACGAGCCCTTACCAATGCACCCACCCTGTACGCTATAATTATGATGCTTATGTCTACACCCTTACCAATGCACCCACCCTGTACGCTATAATTATGATGCTATATGTCTACCACCCTTACCAATGCACCCACCCTGTACGCTATAATTATGATGCTATATGTCTACCACCCTTACCAATGCACCCACCCTGTACGCTATAATTATGATGCTATATGTCTACCAGCCCTTACCAATGCACCCACCCTGTACGCTATAATTATGATGCTATATGTCTACCACCCCTTACCAATGCACCCACCCTGTACGCTATAATTATGATGCTATATGTCTACCAGCCCCAACGTGCCTAAGGAGTACCTGACGACGAGGGGCGCCGTCTTGCTGCTGAGCGTCTTTGACTACGACCGCCTGAAGTGGGACGACTTTGCCGGCGAGGTGGCGGTCCACCTGTCCCACCTGGCGCCGCTCTCCATGGACCGCAGCGTGGACCGGATGCCCGTCATCATGATGCCGCTCAAGCGACCCACCGCCGATCAGCAGGGGCCGTTCTCTGTGAGTGGGGGCATGCATGCCGCCTTTCTTTTAGTCCCTGCTGAAAGCTGTGAAGGCAGTGTCCACTTTTAGTCCCTGCTGAAAGCTGTGAAGGCAATGTCCACTTTCAGTCCCTGCTGAAAGCTGTGAAGGCAATGTCCACTTTTAGTCCCTGCTGAAAGCTGTGAAGGCAATGTCCACTTTTAGTCCCTGCTGAAAGCTTGAAGGCAATGTCCACTTTCAGTCCCTGCTGAAAGCTGTGAAGGCAATGTCCACTTTTAGTCCCGTCGTTTCGCGGTCCTCAAATGGTATGAGAATGTGCGTGCGTGCGTGCGTGCGTGTGTGTGTGTGTGTGTGTACGGAATGACTTGAAGCATGCACTACATTTGCATATCCACATAGCAGTTCATTCCGTGCTATGCCAGTGCTATACACAAGCACACGAACACACGCATCCTCAAACCATTTGAGGATAGCGAACCGACAGGGATATTTCCGAATTCAAAGCCAGTGTCTTGTAGCTCTGTCTTGACGCTGGTACTGCTTGAAATGTATGAGAGAGAACAGTGTGTTGTAGCCATAGTTGTCTGCCATGTTTAAAGTCTATGTCAAAGGCCAGTGTGTTGTAGCCTTAATTTTCTGCCGTGTTTAGAGCCTGTGTGAAAGACCAGTGTGTTGTAGCCTTTGTCTTCCGTATTTAAAGTCTATGTGAAAGACCAGTGTGTTCCAGCCTTTGTCTTCCGTATTTAAAGTATGTGTGAAAAATCAGTGTGTTCTAGCTTTTGTAGTGTGTTACACTACTTTCGCCTTTGTCTTTCATGTTTAAAGTCTGTGGAAAGATCAGTGTGTTCTAGCCTTTGTTTGTCGTAATCAAAGTCTTTGTGAAAGGCAGGTTCTGGGTGGAGAACAGTTGTGTGTGTGTGTGTGGTGTGTGTGTGTGCGTGCGTGCGTGCGTGCGTGCGTGCGTGCGTGTGTGTGTGTGTGTGTGTTGTTGTTGTTGTTGTTGTTGTTGTTGTTTGGTTATGTTTGAAGTTCTGCCACAAAACACCGTGTGTTCTCCACTTATCATAATGCTGGTTCTATGCAGAAAGACCCATAGGCTGCGTTCTGTCACCTTTCACCACCAGTAATAACTCAGTACCAAGAAGACCAGTATGTTCATTGTGATGTCCTGCCACACTTTGCAGGTTCTGTGCGACCGGCAGCACTGGGATCCCATGAGCAAGACTTTCGTGGCGGAGCGCAGCAAGCTGATGAAGTCGGGCCACTCGTGCTTCTCAGACAGGAAGCCCCACAAAGGGTTCTCCAACTTCTTCGCCTTCTTCCACCTGGGCAGCAGTGGCGCCGATAAAACGTGAGCGGTCTTTTTCTTAGGGCGTTGGAGATCATGATCGACGCAGTGCCGCCGAGTTCGGAGTGACAGGCCGCGATCTGCCAATCGGCACGCGCAAACGAGACACACTAACACTTCAGTTCAACCTCCCGGACAGGTCACGATCAGCTGTTTTCTGTCAACGAGGAACAACTCACCATTGCTACACATGGCTTGCTAGAGGGGATGAAGCCTGTACGTCCAACACCAGCTGCAGCTGGCTGGCCTGTATACTTCATCACCGGTCGCTGGAGGGGGACTGACTCGTGAGCATGCAGACTTGTGAGGCGGTAGCCAGCCGCTGAGAATGGAGCTGGGTTGAGTGTGTATGTATGCATGTATGTGTGTATGTGTGTGTGTGTGTGTGTGTGTGTGTGTGTGTGTGTGTGTGTGTGTGTGTGTGTGTGTATGTGTGTGTGTGTGTAGTGTGTGTGTGTGTGTGTGTGTGTGTGTGTGTGTGTGTGTGTGTGTGTGTGTGTGTGCATGCATGTGCTGGCCTGCGTTCCATCAGTCACTGGTGATGGAGCTTACGCGAACACACCGAGCTATAACGTAGTACTGCCGAGTTCGGAGTGATAGGCCGCGATCTGCCAATCGGCACTCGCAAACGAGACACACTAACACTTCAGTTCAGCCTCCCGGACAGCTCACAATCAGCTGCTTTCTGTTTTAATTTTTATGATGCATCAAGCAGTAAAACGATAGCTGCACTCTGTTCTGAACGGGAAGAGGGAGATTATATAGCTATCGCTACACTGTCACCACCAGAATGACTCCTGCATTAAGATGGGCAGCGATGAGAGCCATTTTAATGTTTCATTCGTCGTGAGGGACAAAGTCACAAGACAGTGTCCCCAAACCACAACCTTTCCGAAAAGAAAGGAGAGCCGAAGTGAAATCGAGCCGAGACCCTTCTGCTTACCAGGCTAACGCCTTACCGCTGGGCCACACCGGCCCCCACAAACTCCAAGCACTGGTTTACGACATCCTTCCTTGCCGGAAAGCGGTGCTCGGAGTGTGCGGCTCAGACTGCAGTGCAGACACCCGCGTTGTGCGCTAGGGGGTAGACCTTGAGCGTGACGTCGGCGACAGGGGCGTTGTGCACCGTGAACTAAAAGAACGAGCGACGTGCCCCGCACAAATCATCCACTGTCCAGCGTGGAATCTCCGTCGTCGGCCCAACAGCTGACCCGTCCTTCGTACGTTGTTGTTTTGCTTTTGTTAATGTTCGTTTACCGTGTCCAGGCAGAGAGGACATCAACAGGCTCCTATATATATATATATATATATATATATATATATATATATATATATATATATATATATATATATATACGTGCACATAAAGACAGTGTGTTGAGGTCTGTGTGTGTGGTGTGTGTGTGGGGGGGCGGGGGGGGGGAGGGGGGGGAGTACATGTTTCGCCAGAAGTAAGATACAAGCGGTCACTTATTACTGATTTTCATGAACCTGCCACTGGGCATGTATATCGGCATTATTTGGCTTGAGAACGTGTTAATTACCATTATACCAGTGGCTTGAAAAAGTGTGTACGAGGGCCATTGTGCCATCGGCTTCAGAATGTGTGTACGATGACCATCGGCCTGAGAAAATGTGTACGAGGGCCATTGTACCATCGGCCTGAGAAAGTGTGTACAAGTACCATCGGCTCGAGAAAGTGGGCACGAGGACCATTGGCCTCAGTGTGTACGAAGACATGTGCCATCGGCGTCAGAAAGTGTGTACGAGGTTCATTGTGCCATCGGCCTGAGAAAGTGTGTACGATGAGAGAAAGTGTGTACGAGGACCATTGTGCCATCGGCCTGAGAAAGTGTGTATGAGGACCATTGTGCCATCGGCCTGAGAAAGTGTGTATGAGGACCATTGTGCCATCGGCCTGAGAAAGTGTATATGAGGACCATTGTGCCATCGGCCTCACAAATGTACGACCATCGGCCTGAGGAAGTATGTACAATTGTACCATTGGCCTGAGAAAGTATGTACGATGACCAATGTGCCATCGGCTTCAGAAATGACCACTGTGCCATCGGCCTCACAAATGTACGACCATCGGCCTGAGGAAGTATGTACAATTGTAACTTTGGCCTGAGAAAGTATGTAAGATGACCAATGTGCCGTCGGCTTTAGAAAGTGTGTATGACCATTTGCCATCGGCCTGAGTGTGTATGAGGACCATTGTGCCATCGGCTTCACAAATGTACGATGACCATCGGCCTGAGGAAGTATGAGAAAGTGTGTACGAGGACCATTGTGCCATCGGCTTGAGAAATGTACGAGGAAATGTATGATGACAAGTGTACCATTGGCCTGAGAAGGTGTGTATGATTATTGCGCCATTTAGGCCTTCACAAATTATGTAAAAGTGAATCTCAGCTTTTCTGTGAACGAGGTGTAACTATATTATCAAAACTCCAACAACAGAGAGCCTGTCAACGACGACCACTTGTGATACGAGAGTGAGAGAGAAGTGGGGAAAATTAATGGGGGACCGTAGTGAAGTGTTCAAGATATATATATGCTTTCGCTTACTTTTCAGATTTTGTTGTTGTTGTTTGTTCTTTTTCAGTGGTGCTGCGATAGTGTTCTGCTTTTTTTTTCCTCCTCCCCCCGCCACTCCCCACTTTTCTTTTTCTTCTAATTGCGTTCTGCTTTAAAATGCAGATATTTTAATTTTCCTTTATCTTCAACAAAGAGCCAACAATAAAGGTTTTGGAAATTCAGCAGTCTGGCATCTCATCAATTTGTATACAAAGACAAGAAACAAACACAACACACAATAAAGTCAACTGACCAATTTTGCCAACAAGACAGGCAAATATTTTTTTAATTCATTTCTTCAATACCACACATATTTGTTGCAGTGACGTCCTACTAAAATTTAATAACAATCATGATGACATAACATTTATCTAGCACATACCTTGGGACACCCACTATGCACCAAATGCTCGGATGACTCATTCAAGTGTTCAAAACACAATTTTCTGCTAACTGCAGGATCAACAAATAAGTTTGTTGAAAAGTTATCAGCAGGACAAGCTCAAAAGCTCTTTCCTAACAGTGTGAAAGTAAACGCCAAGTGAAAATATGTCAACTGTCTCCCTTGAATACAAGCCAAAGTCTGTAAAACAGTTCTGTAAGCTGTGTAACAAAAATATAAGCCAAACTCTGCAAAACAGCTGCGTTGTTATGTGATCTTGTGGACATATATATATAAATATATTTCAAAGTGAACCAGAAAACCACCTTACCCATAAAACAGAACTTTGATTTTGATTTTTCAGGCACTTTTGCAACCTTGATCACCGAAGACTAGTCCAAAATGCATGAAGCTTGAAAGACCCTCTCGTCAGGCAAAGTCTGAATAATTTGGATTTGTGAAAGTTGCTGAATGTTAAGGTTTGGGCCACGATCAAACAAACACTGATCATTACATAGACTACAATATTCTTTGTGCCAGTCAAAAAAACAACAACAGAGAAACAAACTGAACACACTATGAGAAGTTCCAGGTAAACACATCCCTTTACTGAACACATCCCTCATCTCCAGGAGCTGGGAGCGTTACAACCCTCATTAGATTACTGCAATCAGCAACCGCACCATCCATGCTTCACAGGTTACACCACCATTCTCCAGCAGTTCCTGTGCAATCTCATTTGTCATCAATTGGATCTCTCTCTCTCACACATACACTCTCACACACACAGATGCACGCGCGCGCACACACACACACACACACACATATCCCACTCATTCATCATCATCATCAAAAACTTCTATTCGCATGGAGGGAAACTTCCGCTTTTCAGAATCTCCCGTCTGTTTCGGCGCCCCCAGTCTTGACCGCAGGTCACCTCTGCCGGCATCGGGCGGAGGTCTGGCGACCACTGCGGGTTTTGCTGCCAGAGATGATTTGGAAGCTGTCCGTTTTGGTCTCGTAAACAGTTTTGCTGTGGAGGAAGGCGGGAGGTTTCTCAAGCTCCTGTACGACTCGAGTTCTCGGGCAAAGTCATCCATTTCCTCCGCCTCTTCCTCCTCTCCATCATCGTCTTCCTCTGAGTTGAGAACACGCACCTCATTGGCCCACACGTGCGCCCCCTCCCTCCTCGGTTCTGCCCCTTTCCTCGGACTGGCCTCTCTCCCAAGCCCTGTCCCTTTTGCCAACGGTGCTTGGAGTCGGCCCCCAAGTCGGCCCGCCAGACGTGAGTGTACGCTGGCTCCCCGGTCCGAGGCCACCACTGTCAGGAGACCTGTTCGAGATCTAGCAACAGACAGCAGTCAAATTAGTTACTTCACGTTTACCATCCAGTCAGGTAACACACACGTACACACATGTACGCGCGCACTCACACACATGTACGCACACACACACACACATACATATGTACACACACACACACACTAAACCAAACAGGGAGGGGCTAGCCAGATTGTTGCGAGATTCAAGAGATGTGTTTTGAGGGTCTATCTGAAATTATCAACAGTTAACGTATTTATTTTTGATGTGATAAGACACAATTTTTATTTTTTTAAACCTCCAGCAACTTCTCAAACAGAGCAACAAACATGCTAAATGGATGGAACTGAACTCCACAAATGGTATGAAATAACACATGCACACAAAAACATTCGGGTACGGAGCAGCAACCCGAAAGTTGCCTGGCTGAATGAAGTGACAAAAACACGAGACTGGCACACATAAAAACCAACACCAGACGACAGATTAAGGCTGCCTGACCTTTGAGCTTTGATCCTCTCCTCCTCCTCGTCAGCGCGCATTCTCATCATCATCCGCTTCTTGGCCGGCCGCGGCTCCATCAGCTGCTCCAGCTCGGCGTCTAGATCCATCTCATCGTCATCATCATCCTCGTCCCGACGCCGCTTCTTCACCACCACCTTGCCCAGGGCGCTGTCCTCACTCAGCCGGGAAGGCGAGCCTGCATAGCTCTGGAAGAGTTACAACACTCGTTTTTAAGCTACAGCCACCGGGCCAAGGACATAGCTCAGTGGGAGAGGTTTACAACACTCATGTTGACCGGAAGGTTTCAGCCTGCAAAGCACAGTGAAGCTACAGCCACCGGGCCAAGGACATAGCTCAGTGGGAGAGGTTTACAACACTCATGTTGACCGGAAGGTTTCAGCTTGCAAAACAGTGAAACTACAGCCACCCGGGCCAAGGACATAGCTCAGTGGGAGAGGTTTACAACACTCATGCTGACTGGAAGGTTTCAGCTTGCAAAACAGTGAAACTACAGCCACCTGGGTCAGGGACATAGCTCAGTGGGAGAGGTTTACAACACTTGTATTGACCAGAAGGTTTCAGCTTGCAAAACAATGAAACTACAGCCACCTGGGAAAAGTAAAACACAGGCCTACAAAGCACAATGAAACTATAGTGACCTGGGGTAGGGACACAGATAGTACAGCACTGCACTTGTGTCAACCCCAGACAATTTCAGCCTGGTGGAACTATCATGGCCAGGGGCAGGGACACAGATCAGTGGTACAGCAGAAGATTTCAGCCTGTAAGACAGACCCAGGTTTGCATCCTTTTTGTACACAGATCAGTGGTACAGCGGAAGATTTCAGCCTGTAAGACCCAGGTTTGCATCCTTTTGTACACAGGTCCTTGATACAGCAGAAGATTTCAGCCTTTAAGACAGACCCAGGTTTGCATCCTTTTGGACACAGATCAATGGTACAGTGGAAGATTTCAGCCTATAAGACAGACCCAGGTTTGCATCCTTTTTGTACACAGATCAGTGGTACAGTGGAAGATTTCAGCCTGTAAGACAGACCCAGGTTTGCATCCTTTCGGACACAGATCAGTGGTACAGTGGAAGATTTCAGCCTATAAGATAGACCCAGGTTTGCATCCTTTTGTACACAGATCAGTGGTACAGCGGAAGATTTCAACCTGTAAGACAGACCCAGGTTTGCATCCTTTTTGTACACAGATCAGTGGTACAGCGGAAGATTTCAGCCTGTAAGACAGACCCAGGTTTGCATCCTTTTGTACACAGATCAGTGGTACAGCGGAAGATTTCAGCCTGTAAGTGTAAGACAGACCCAGGTTTGCATCCTTTCAGACTCACTTTTCCCTTCCAGTCAACAGGTTCCCTCTTCTTGCTGGGTTTATTTTTTCTTTCTGTTTTTTGGTTCTCTTTTCCCCTTTTGGTATTTGGTACACTGTTCCTTTTTTCCATTTCGGTTTTCGGTTCACTTTCCCCTTTTGGTTCCTTTTCCCTGTTGGTCCACTTTTCCGTTTCAAAATTTGTGGTTTACCAACACCACCCCACATCACGCTGACAGAACAAAACGCATACCCAATGCCACCCCACATCAGGCTGACAGAAACACATCCCCAATACCACCCCGCTTCACACCGACAGAACACAACACACACCCAACACCACCCAACATCATGCTGACAAAGCACATCATACTGTGTGTGTGTGTGTGTGTTTGTGTGTGTGTATGTGTGTGTGTGTGTGTGTGTGTGTGTGTGTGTGTGTGTGTGTGTGTGTGTGTGTGTGATGAGTGTATCCTTATGTCTTTGTAAGCGCTCTGGGCTCTTACGAGATGGGGCGCCATAAATAATCTGTTATTATATCATTATACCCAGCACCACCCCACATCATGCGGACAGAACACAACACATACCCAGCACCACCCCACATCATGCGGACAGAACACAACACAACACATACCCAGCACCACCCCACATCATGCGGACAGAACACAACACATACCCAGCACCATCCCACATCATGCGGACAGAACACAACACATACCCAACACCACCCCACATCATGCGGACAGAACACCCCACATACCCAACACCACCCCGCATCATGCTGACAGAAGAAACACATACCCAGCACCACCCAACATCATGCGGACAGAACACAACACATACCCAACACCACCCCACATCATGCGGACAGAACACAACACATACCCAACACCACCCCACATCATGCTGACAGAAGAACACATACACAACACCACCCCACATCATGCTGACAGAAGAACACATACCCAACACCACCCCACATCATGCTGACAGAAGAACACATACCCAACACCACCCCGCATCATGCTGACAGAAGAACACATACCCAACACCACCCCACATCATGCTGACAGAAGAACACATACCCAACACCACCCCACATCATGCTGACAGAAGAACATATACCCAACACCACCCCACATCATGCTGACGAAGAACACATACCAACACCACCCCACACCACACTGACAGAACACAACACATAACCAACAATCAAGCTGACAGGACACACCGCATACCCAACACCACCCCACACCACACTGACAGAACATAACACATACCCAACAATCAAGCTGACGGGACACACCGCATACCCAACACCACCCTGCATCACACTGACAGAACACAACACACGCCCAACACAAAAACCACGACTCACTGGTGTCTCGATTCAACAGCTGCCGCAGGTCCTTGGGTTTCTCCACCAGCATCACCTCCCCTTCTGACTCTTCCCCCTCCGACTCTGCCTCCTCCATGTCATCAACATCCTCCTCGTTGGAAAGCTCCCCATCTTCTCGGTCCGGCACCTCCTCCTCCACTCGCTTCCTCTGCCGGTCCTCCCGCTTCCTGTCGATGGCTTCCCGAGCGTCAGGGCCCTGACTCTTCAGCTCTTTGTCCAGCTTGGCCTGACGAATCTGCCGCTTCCTGTGGTCAGGGAAACAGCAGATTTAAATAAACGCATGAAGATCCAAACATAAACAGTGAAACAGAATGCTAATTTGACATGACAGTACACAACCTGGGCAAATATTTGAACACATAAATGGTTAAATTGATTGCTAATTTGATATGACAGTACAAAACCTGTGTGAATATTTGAACACATAAATGGTTAAATAGAATGCTAATTTGATATGACAGTACAAAACCTGTGCGAATGTTTGAACACATAAATGGTGGTACAAAACAGAACGCTAATTTGATATGACAGTACAAAACCTGTGCAAATTATGGAACACATAAATGGTTAAGCAGAACACAAATTTAATACAACAGTAAAAAAAACGTGTGTATTTTTGACTGTCACGCCAACGTTCTTCTGAACACTCCAGGTATTCAACACACATCACAAATGCAACCAGATAAGTACACTTATCACTGTTTAACTGTTGTAAAACTGTTGTTTTGGAAAAGGGGTTTACCACTGAAATTTGCACATTCTGTACCGTCATATTAGCGTTCTATTCAACTGTTAATGTCTTCTTTTAGGATGTTTATGTTAGTGTTCATCCTCATTTAATTTTTTTAATTTTTTCAAACACATGAAAACTTACCATTGATAATATATAAAATATACAAATTACAACAACAACAAAATGAAAAAAAAATGCCATGGCAACAAAAAAACTACAACAAATGAATAAAACATTAAAAGTATTAAAAGTTATATACTGTTTTGACCTTGCATGACCATAATGTTTTGATCAGCTTTGCAGCCGAAACTAAAACCAGCAGCATGACGTCAACAGCATAACAGAAACCACTATCAAACTTCACACTATAAATGACTCCCCCACCCACCACATCCAAGAAAACACCTGCAATCTCGAACTGAAGAAGCAGGTTGCTCACATAATGCAAGAAAAGGCACAACCATAGATGGGAATGTAGGAGTAGTAAAAAGAAGTCGTAGTAGTAGTAGTAGTAGTTGTAATAGTAGTACTAGTAGTACTATTAGTAAAAGCAGTCGTTCTAATAGCTGTAGTAGTAGGAAAAGTAGGAGTAGGAAAGTAGTAGTAGCTGTTGTTTGTGTAAAAGTGGTACTTTAGTAGTAGTAGTAAAAGTAGGAGTAGTAGTTGTTGTAGAAGTAGTACCTTCAGTAGTAGTAGTTAAAGTAGAAGTAGTACTTGTTGTAGAAGTAGTACTTTCAGCAGTAAAAAGCAGCAGTTTGCTGGTGGTAGTAGTAGTAGTAGTAGTAGTAGTAGGAGCAGGAGCAGCAGCAGCAGCAGCAGTAGCAGTGGTAAAGTAGTAAAGATAGTGGTAGCAGATGTAAAAGTAGTAGTTGTAGCAAAAGTAGTAGCAGTTGTAAAAGCAGCATTAAAAGTAGTGGTAAAAGCAGCAACAGTAGTGCCAGTATAAGTTATTAAGTAACTGTATGGTACTAAGTAATAAGTACTTCAGTGATGTTATTTAATTTCTCTGACGAGGTAATAACGTAATCTTGAATCTTAAATCTTGTCAGCAGTAGCTGGCATTAGGAAAGAGGTCTACACTTGCACGCCATCCAGCACCTGCACTCACCTTGAGCTGCTGATCAGACCTTTCATACCTGCAATCACAATCAGCACTGGATAAATACACAGCAAACACCCAACACAACACAACACACACACACACACACACACACACACACACACCAGGCAAACACACCAACAATACAGACAACCGAGCAAAGAAATGATCACAAAACAACAGAGCACTATTAGTATTACTAAGAGCAGAAGAGGTGTAAATATTTTACTTTTTCCAACTGCAAAATAAGTAGATCAGATTTTATCCCTATCATCACTGACAATCCGCTGTCTGTCCGTAGCCCGAGAAAAGTGTTTTTTGCTGTGCATGTTTTGCATTGGCTAATTAAAAGAAGCCTTCTTTTTAACCTCTTGTGTGTTTTCATCTCACATGAAACGAGCTGTTTCCTGGAATACAAGTGGCAGCCACATCATACTGATGCAGAAATTAAAGGACCGAAATGTGTTGACAAAACCCCTGTGAACTACATCCAACACTTTAGGTTACGTGGCTGAGCACAGCAATCTTTTCTGTTTATTTTGTGAAAGCCACACTTCTAGATGGCCAGCACCACCAATAAAACAAACAACAGGACAAGCAGACAAGTTTCATTCTTGCCCTGGTATATGACTGTGTGTATCAGTGTGTGTGTGTGTGTGTGTGTGTGGGGGGGGGGGGGGGGGGGGGGGGTGGGTAATGGTGGGTGGGTGGGTGGTAGATACTGAAGCTTGAAAAAAGACTGAAATAGTTCACACATTTTTAACACCCAGTCAATAATGCAGGTCACATAGAAACAGAGAGAGAGGGAGAAACAGGGAAACAAATGGAGACAGACAGAAAAAGAAAGATGGAGAGAGTGGTGCATTTAAACTGTAACACCATGAACACGCACTCTACGATGCTAGCCTGAATTGCACAATTTTGGTTATTAATCCTAAAATAAACTACAGCGTTTTCAGTGCACCATATAAACCAATACATATTCAACGCTGTATTGCCTTTTTGGACTGTATGATCCACTGAGTGTTCAACGAATTAAACACTAGTCACCATCAGTATCACATTTTAAAGATGCATCAGTTGCAGCCAGAAGACCTCGTCAACTAAACAATCCCGCACTCACAGATGTCTTTGCAGTAAGTAACTCTTGCCACAGTACTAAAATTGACAGACAAAAGAGAAAACAAAAAAGGGAGACTACTGGCAGAGAGGACACTGACCTCCGTAGTTTGGGTTCCCGTATTTTCGGTAATACTGGCTCTTTTTCTCTGCACCAACCTCTTTTTTGTCATCTGAAACAGGTATCATGCGCAAACCATCAATAATTAAACTGCTTGACAAGATTACTAACTCCCCATGTGATATTTCTCACCAGCACTAACAGAAAATTATTATGCATGTACACACACACACGCACACACACACACACACACACACACAGAGTCATACGTATCAGGACAATGGGACTGAAGAAAGGGTTTTGGAAAAGTGAAAGGTTTTCAAGGAAGATTTAAAAGAATTTTAACACACGCACACACACACACACAGAGTCATACGTATCAGGGCAATGGGACTGAAGAAAGGGTTTTGGAAAAGTGAAAGGGTTTCAAGGAAGATTTAAAAGAACTTTTAACATTTCTACCCCCCCCCCAAAAAAAAACAAAAAAAACACAACAACAACAGGGTTCTGATTTTCTGAACTGTACAAGCAGCTCCACAGAGAGCTGCACTGTTGCCCTTTGACCTGCAGCCTCACCCAGGGTGGCGAATCTCATGAAGAGGTAGCGTGCCTTCCGACAGGGCACACCCAGCCTCCACTTCCCAGGGGGCCACACAATGCCACCCTCTTTTCTGCTCCTGCTTCGCTGCTGCTCGCTCTTGGCCACCTCCCCTGTCTCCGCGTCTCGCTTGACCGCTTTAGGAGATTTCTGGGTACATACAGAATAAAGCAGTGCATGAGATTTTTTCTTTTTTTCTTTTTTTCTTTCTTTCAGTACTTCATTGTCCCTTGCAGGAAATTTGTTTTCAATATTTATTTTTTTAGTTCTTCATTGTCCCTTACAGGAAATTTGTTTTCAATATATATTTTTTATTTTAGTTCTTCATTGTCCCTTGCAGATAATTTGTTTTCAATATTTGTTTTTGTTAGTTCTCCATTGTCCCTTGCAGGAAATTTCAGTCACCTTACCTGGGTAATTAGGCAGAGAAGCCAGAAGCGCAGCGCTGCCCATTCCTATTGGTGTGTGTCATATTTTCATGTGTCCAAACAATGGTATGGCTGCCAAGGGCCAGTATGTGGGATTTTTAACATGCGTACAGATGTTGATGCATGTGATTGCACATGGGGGCTGTACGGACACCGTAAGAGAGTCCGCGCTGGAAGCCCCCTCTGGGAGAAAAATCCCTTGCCACACCGGCGACTCCAACCTGCATCAGTATTGTGCTTGGATTTTCAGTCAGACGCTCTGCCAAGTGAGCTACTCCTGCCCCATCTGTGCATGTGAGACTAAAATGCACAAACACTTCTTTTATGCTCAGGTACAACTTGATGGGCTTTTTCTTCAGCTTCTTCTTTTTTTCCTTTTTTTTTAAAAATATTTTTTGGTTGGTTTGTAGATCTGTTGTTTCAACACCTTTCTTCTTTTGAACAAAAGTGCTCCATTTCTGCCATGATTTGTTCCTATTTCCTCACTGTTCCTGTCTCCAGCAGACAGAGATTTTCTGCTCATGACTTCTACTTTTGGCTTCAGGTAACTTTGAATAATAATAATAATAATAACAGTGGTCATTTCTATAGCGTGGTATCTCACTGAGAAGGGTGAGTGCGCCACGCTTTGCAAGAGCAACAAAAATGCACACCTAAAACTTCAAAGATAATACATAAACATACTACTGTATGCCTCACCCACCAAACACAACCCCCCCTTTATTTTATTTTATAGTAACAGCCCAAGTTAACACTATATAACAGTCTTGCTGAAAGTTAGTTACAAAGGGAGAGAACTGTTTTCCTTCATTTTCTTTGACTTGCACAGTCTGTGTAAAAGAAAATGATGATGATTATCATCATCATTTTTATAGCACATGATTCCATTAACTTGAACGTTCAGTGCGCTGAAGGGGATGGGGGAGGGGGGTGGGGGGATTCAAAGTCATAAAAAAGACCCCAAAACAGACACATGACAGCAAGGAGTAATTAATGGGGAGGGGGTCAGGTGATGTCGAGGCAAAGTGGCCAAATTCGTTATTCATCATTTTGATTTTGGAAAAGTGGTGTCACAGACCTGGTGCAAATCTTCTGAGGCAAATGGCCCATCTACATCTACATCAGCGCACACCTGTAGCACCGTACAACCTTTCATCCAGATCAACCACAATTTGCAACAACCAAAACCTTCCCCAAACCTGCGGAAAAGTCCCCTCACTTACCTTCTTCTTTTTCTTCCGCTCGCCTTCCGACTCCGACTCAGAACTTGAGCTGGAGTCCGAGTCTGAACTGGAGCTGGAGTCCGACCCTGAACTCGATGCCCCTGATGACCCTGAACTTGACCCCGAGCTGGAGCCACTGCTGGAACTGCTGCTGCTGCTGCTGTCACTTTCCTCCCCATCCTCCTTCTCTTTCCCTCCCTCCTTCTTCTCTTTCCTCTCTTTCTTCTTCTTCGCAGCCTTTTCCTCGTCCTTGTTCTTGGCACCCTCTTTTTTTGCAGAGGTTTTTTTCTTCCCCCCTTTCTTGTCTGCTGCCGACTTGTCCTCTGTGCTGGGACTGGTCGAGTCAGCTTTCTCCGAGCTCTGATTGGTTGGGTCAAGCTTGTCTGAGTTGAGATCGGTCTTGTCAGATTTGGATGCCGCTTCCGTCTGATCATCTGCCATGAGGTCAAGTTCATCGTCCTCCACCTCCATCACCTCTTCGCCTGCCGCCGATGCACTCTGGTCACCGCGGTCTGCTTGGCCAGCTGCCTCCCCTTTGGATGCTTTGGCTTTGTCAGCATCCCCTGCCCCCTCCTCTTCCATTTCTGCAATACAAAGTCCATTCTTCATAGCATGATTATCATACACACCTCTTTAAATATCTAAGACCCTCGTTTTTCATTTCTGCAATACACAGTCAAACCTTGGTGCATATTTGTCTAAATATTTAGGACTCTCCTTTTCCACTTCCACACTACACACACTCAAACTTTGGTGCACACCTGTCTTAACATTTTTTGAAGATTCTTCCATTTCTGCAATACTCCCAAACCTGGGTGCACATCTAAATATTTAAGACCAAGCTTTTCCATTTTTGCAAAGTGCAATACCCACAGTCAAACCTTACTACATATCTGTCTACATACCTTTGACACGTTCCTCTTACAATTCTTTAATACAGTCACACCTTGGTGAACACCTGTTTACATATTTGACACCCTCCTCCTCTGTTTCTGTAAAACACATTTGAATCTCCACAGACCCCTGTCTGTGCGCATGTGTATGCTTATATGTTATGACTGGACAGGCCTTCTCACCAACCTAGGTACACCATTCCTGTGGACATAGGTTGTGTGTACGTATACATGTCTATAACCGAGTGCCAGTACCGAGCTTTTTTTCTACAAAAAAGATTTTGCACTGTATAAGAGCTATCCATCATTATTATTATTATTCACCTACAGAAGTCCATGACTGACTTCGCTGACCTGTTTCTCTCATGGCCATGACATTTCCTACCCTCTTTCCCTCCAGTTTGATTACAAAATTGCTCGACTGCATTTGTATAGCGCTATTCTGTATGCAGAGGATGTACCTCAGTTGGAGTTTATGTACCTTGCATTTACACGCATGCCTGGTGAGAGTTACCATAGGCAACTCAGGCCTTTGTTGTTGTGTTTGTATGACATCTTTCAAGTGCTAATAAACTCCCTTGTGGGGTGATTCAGTTTTATCATTAATTTTTTCCACCCCCCTGATTCAACTCATTTTGTCCTTTGTTACACCCTCACCTTACCTTCATGTGTCACTTCCATCTCCTTCTTCTTGAAGAATACAGGTCTTTGTTGTTGTGTTTGTGTGACATTTTTCGTGTGCTAATTAACTCCCCTGTGCGTTGATCCTATTTTATTCTTTGTTTATCCCCCCCCCCCCCCAATTCCACTCATTTTGTCCTTCGCTACACCCTTACCTTACCTTCATGTGTCTCTTCCATCTCCTTCTTCTTCTCCTTGTCTTTCCCCCTCTTCTCTTTCTCCTCACTCTCCTTCCTCTCCTCCTTCTTTTTCATCTTCGCTGCCACTACATCATCACGGCTATTGCTGAGCTTCAGCATGGCTCGAATGGAGGTCATCTTGTCCAGCCACACCACGTTGCCTAGCAACAGCAAAAGACAAACAAGCCTGTTGTCATGGCAACTGTTCAAATTCACCAGTGGGGTGTGAATACAGGTCAGCTTGTCCGCGCCACACACACAGCTTATCAAGAACACATGCGCATGCACACACAAACACCATGCACTCACACACACACACTCACACGCCATCACATACCACGCTCTCTCTCTCTCTTTCTCTCTCTCAAATGGACCTAACGCTACTATCCTTGAGTATTAAAGTTTTCTAGTTCGAGTTCAAGTTCCCTCACACACACACACACACACACACACACACACACACACACACACACACCACACCACACACACACACACACACACACACACACACACCACACACACACACACACACACACACACAACACACACCTCACAACAGCACACACACCCCCCCCCCCCCCCCCCCCATGCACACTCACCCACACCACACACACTCACAGACACACATTATAATCAACCAAAACACTGCCAACAAGCAGCTCAAAATCCCTGAAACTGAACATACGCTGAGAAATGTTTCGTCGGGTTTGAGACAAGTTGAAACAGAAAGTCGCACTTTGTAAACTGCGTCTTAGTGCTAATTATGGCTCTTTTCATTGCTGTCGCAATATCTGATTAAATCTTCACTCTTACTCTTAAGTCTCATTTGGGGATTTTATGAAGCAATTTTACTTTTTAGTGGCAACGCTTAGTACTAAGTGTTGCCCCTAGTAACATAGTCACACTGTCCGTGACATCAGTTTACACAGCCATTCACTGTGGCAACAATTAACACAGCCACTCACAGTGGCAACAATTAACACAGCCACTCACAATGGCAACAGTCAGTTAACACAGCTACTCACAGTGGCAACAATTAACACAGCCACTCAGCGACTCACGGTCACAAATTAACACAGCCACTCACACTGGCAACAATCAAGTCACTCACAGGATGTGTCATTGATCCACTCAACGCCACTGGCCGGGAACTCCGTGAAATAGTCAAAGATGTCTTTGGTGCTCATCTCATCCGTGCCCCGTAGGTGGACCGCCTCCCCCCGCAGGCCTCCTGCCTGGTTGTTCCAGTCCTCCTCTGACACACCCAGACTGAAACACACACACATGGCTTCTGTCTCAATCATACACACACACTGTAACACAGCCACTCACTCAGACAACCACACCTGCAGGCACACGCATGCACGCACACACGCACGCACACACGTGCACACTGCAACACAGTGACTCACCCACTCACTGACACAGACACACACATGATATGACACTTATGCCTAGCCCAGTCTTTCCCAGACATCTTTATTCTTGCTGTCTGAAAGTGGTGTGTGTGTGTACATGTGCAAGTGTGTACTATGTCAGTGTGTGTAATGTATACGTGTGCATGGGGTGGGGGTGCAGGGGTGGGGTGGGGGCATGCACGTGTGTAACTAGTTTTGCTGGAAACAGTGTTCTGATTGTACTCCATATTAACGTGAAAGAAGAGGCACTTACGTGACTTAGTGACTTACAAAATTGATCTCACCATTACTAATATTATTATTACAACAAACTTTCCAGTGGATATGTGGCCATAATGCTGCATTAAAGTTAAACACACAGTTCAGTGCAATAAAGTTAAACACACAGTTCAGTTCAGCTCAAGATGGTATCTATGCGCTCAGAAAATCCCACACGTGCTCCACCCCGTCTCTCAAAAAAGGCTTCCCCAAAGTTGAAGAGATCTAGGGAAATGTACACACCAATGCAACAAAACACAAGGAAACAAAAGTACACGAGCACTTTTGACTAAAAAAATGTTTTGTCAAAAGCACTTGTGTACTATTGTTTCCTTGTATTTTTGAGCGCTTTTATTTTTAACAACAAAAATTTGAAAGCACTTGTGTACTAGTGTTTCCTTGCATTTCATCACACTGGTGAGTACGTTTCCCTAGATCTGTTTTATTTTGTCTACTTCTCCAGCAGTTGTTCACTCTTTCCCCAAAGTTGCCTTTAAAACGGTTCCAATGTTCATCTGACAATGGCCCTCCCTCGTCCTTTTAAGGAAGATCATCCAGTGCTTCCTCTTTCCATCCTTTCTCCCATCCAATTGATGGTGCAAACACACAGATAAATGACAATACTACAGTTTTCATACACACCTGGCAAACAAAGCCTGGACATCCAACGAGTGTTCAGAACCTTCCTGTTGGATCTTGAACCGCTTGGCCCGCTCCTCCCGCTTCTCCTGGGCCTCCTGCATAGAAACAAGAGCTTTCAAACTCAAAGGTCAAGGGCATTCAGACAAAGGAGAAGGGCAATCAGAGGTCAAAGACAATCAAAGCCAAGTATAATTATAATGTCATTAGACATTATGCTCAGCAGCATATTCAAATATCTTTAACTTTAAGTCTAATTTACTTCAGTCTATCTGGCAGCTGCCTGTTAACGCTGTTTAGAAAAATGCATGTTTTCAAGTTGCTGAATTTTTAAGTATGAAAAGTTTTAAACGCTGGACATAAAATTAAATCATTCAATACATTTCACTACTTTTTATTAACACTTAAACAAGTTAAAGGAAACTGTATATATAATTAATACTAATGCCAACAGACATGATCCACAAACTGACAATGTAATACTAATGCCAACAGACATGATCCACAAACTGACAAAGTCTTGCATAATTTACAAATTTTATTTAGCAGTAACAAAACCACCCTGCATAATGTGCATCTACCAGTACCACTCACCTTGGAAATGACATCAATGCCAGTGATAAAACTGCCCTGCTTGTTTTCATACACCCTCTTCTCTGGCACTGGCATCTGCAAGGGTGAAGGGAATAAAAGTTAAAACACCAAGTTACTTACTGCAAGGGGGACAAAAAGAGAACTTGCATTTAAATGTAATGGAGTGGTAGAGCCGCGTAGAAGGACAGGACAGTTACCCAGGCAGCGGAGTCAGTCAAAAATGGAGACCACAGCAGGCGAACGGCAGCAATCAGGTTTTTATTCTACAGCAGCAGACAACTTTCTCAGCACACCCAAAATCCTCACGCGCACGCATAGATAAGAGAACTGCGCGGGCGCAAGGAACACACGCTATCGCTACCATGAAATCGGCCCTCTGGACCACAAAATGGCTGACTATTGTGTTTCCTTGGCCCGCACAAATACAGTTTCCTCAACAATAACTAAACTAATTAAAACATGAAATACATCAAATAAAAGCTCAGTTACAACCTTTTAAACCGTATAAACAAAATGTACACACATGACTTATTTAATTTACAACAAGAGTGGGAAGCGTGGCTTGCACCTGTCTATAAGCAGATTCGTACAACTAAATCACAACTAACACAATGTACAAAATATAACTGTCAATAAAACTTACATCAGAATAAAGTGCACGCTCCCACGGTTAAAATGGTACATAACAATTACAATACAACGCTCTATAAGAGAAGCAAGACACACTCAAAGACTAGTACTAAAACAATCGGTGCGAACTTTCGCCTGGGGCGCGTTATTTTAGTCGCAGCAGTGCTGATAGTGATACCAAGTAGTCTATGAATATAACTTAGCTTCTACAGTACACAATACTTAATAAGTTAATTTCAACCCAAAATAAACACTAAACATGGTCAGCTAAGCAAATACTAACAAAAGCATTGATCGACACAGAATTACTTTCATCGAGTCAAAACAACGATTCACTACTATTCACTAGTACTACACAGAAAATGCGCCATGCAAACGACGGCTATAAAAAGAATGGACCTAGAGAGGCATCGGCTACTGATTAAGCTCGACCCTGCGTCTAAATAAGATCTAAATAAACATTCTAAGATGCCAAATTACATTACACATGGCTTGCTGCATAAAAAGGACTAGGTGAACAAGGAGTAGGTAAACAAACAAGCGGTCAAAATATTAAGGGAGTAAACAGATTTGAAAATGGCGCGCACCAGCGGCTATCGCCGGTCGGCTGTGTGAAGGCCATGTGGCGTTACGCAACACGCAGCGCTTCAAAACAAAAGGCTGCTCCAGTTCCCGGGTTACTAACAGTACAGTAATGAAATTGCATGGATCTGATAACCGGGGCGGGATTATTGTAAAAACGTACAAAGAGCACTTGCTCACATAAACTTCTTTTGCATTTTGTACACAGTTGTAGAGTATAACTTTCTGTAAGTACTACAAACTATCCCTATCACTATCAGCATCAGATTCCATCTGTCACTGTCAGTATGTCATTCAATCGCGGAAAACAACATCTACATCAGTGCATGCATGCTAAATTACAATTAGCATAAAGTTAAGTTTTCCCTTGGTAAACAAAACTAAAATAACTATCACTTTATCACTGTCAATAATTAATGTTCATGTTTTTGTCTGAGACTGATTACTATAGTAATAGTATGAATTGTATAATTTATTACTTGTAATACTAGATCACAAAGGTGCCATAGCGTTACACACCAGCAAAAATGTCTATGCAGAACTCAGGCTGGGTGCAGAATCTTGCTTTTAGTTTTAGTTAAATTGCACCTGGCCATCCAAGGATGGATGCAAGCTGCAATCAGCTCGCATTCCACTGCACTTCATGTCATTGGGTCCTAACTCATACATGCCAAGCTGAGGATGTGTTTGGGGTGATGATAATGCACATACACACACACACACACACACACACACACACACACAACCCCACAATCTATATTACATGCCACTGACCGTAAGTATAACTGTGTAACTCACAACCCTCTACAAAGTTATCAATAACCTCTGGAATGGAATACTATTAGTGTTACTGTTCCATCAGATCAGTTCCTGACTCCAGGCTCTACAAGAACCAGATTAAAAAATATTTTTAAAAGTCCTTAAATTCTGGCAATGTCCAGCAAGAACAAGTAAAATACTAAAAATGACTCAAAATCATCAAATGTCTTCCTAAATTAATCAATTTGTTTCCCAGCATCATGCCAACCTGGAGCATAATAATGATAATAATAGGGAATTCACAGACTGGTTTCAGAAACTCAAAGCACTTGATAACTTAATTAAACAAAAACATGTTGCATCTTTACTTTAGCCTACCATAGTACCAACATCAGAAGCATGAGCACTAGTGTTAGAAAACAGTACAGCTCCCACTTTGGTATCATTCAAGCCAGAGCTCAACAAATTTATCTTTCTAATAATTCTACAATTTAGTTTTATATTGGCTGTAGTAACTAGTATTCATCTAATCTGCCTTTCATTAAGTTCCAAGGTTGAAGGTAGATCACTAGATGATGGCTATTTTATTCTTAGTACCTAGAGTTGCCGAGTTGGATTTTGCCCCTGGAGGGAACTGCTACTCTGCTAGTGCTACGGTAGCTGTCCAGACTGGTCCTGTCCAATACTTACATGATCTGCTTTTCTCTTCTTTTTCAAGAAAAAAGAAAACAAATTGTGTGTGTGTGGGTGTGCGCGCGCGCGCGATACCTGGATGATGCAACGTACTCAACAGATACAGACAGAAATACAGTGTGACACTTATCTAGTGATAGCGACACAGTCACTAGTGACAGCGCGTCTCTCAAAATTGTTCACGAGTTCATCGTTACTTTAAGAAATCTAGCTTAATATCCAAAACCAGCTAACCTGCAACAGACGTTTTTCACCACTGCCACGCTTATCGTCTTTTGCAATGTCTGATATTATTTTTTCGCTCAAATTCTCATCACGATCTGGTTTCTGGGGTTTTGGATCAGAGAATGAACC
>JABMCL010003079.1:75000-80000 GCA_018857735.1 Alviniconcha marisindica | reverse complement strand
ATAAGTTACGATGTTCTCACTTTGATGTCGCTGGTAGGTTTCTGAAAACTAGAAGTCGGCAATGTCAGAGAGCTGATCACAGTACTTGCCATTATTGTTGCTGGAACAGTACTGGCGGAACAGCTGGAAAAAAGAAAAGAAAAAAGAAAGAAAAAAGGGGGGGGGGGGGGGGGAATGAGGGGGTACATCAATGTAAAACAGTTGACCCAAAAGAGTGAGAGACAGACAGACAGAGACAAAGAGACAACACTATTCAAACACGCACAGCGGACACACACACACACACACACACACACACCACACACGCACGCACGCACGCACGCACACACACACACACACGCACGCACACTGATACACAGGCGCGCGCACGCACGCACGCACGCACGCACGCACGCACGCACGCACGTATGCACGCACACACACACACACACACACACACACACACACACACACACACACACACACACACACACACACACACACACACACACACACACACACACACACACACACACACACTTACAGTTGCCAGTATACTGCGCCATTGTTTAACTGTCACGGGTGCCATAGCTGGAATTAGACAGACATAAACAGCTATCACTTGTGAGCAATTAAAACGACTGTAAGATGATCAGTATGTGTACATGTCAGACGATAAAGTCTAAATCGTGCGCCATTTTTGGTTGTTATGTTATCTAAGGCTCTCGATAGAGCTCGGAGCGCTTACAAAGACATAAGGTTACGCTTATTCAATTTTCATCACACACACACACACTCACGCACGCACACACTCACGCACACTCACGCACGCACACTCACGCACGCACACTCACGCATGCACGCACGTACTCAGAAGAGTTTTGTTTTGTTTGTTTTTACTTAAGAGAGTGAAGACAAATGCATGACAGAAAGAGGATATACTCAGATATTCCGTGTTCCTAGGATGGACGGGAGGAGCCTTGGAGAGAGATCCTTTCAATACGTAAGACCTGTGATATGGAACTCTCTCCAAGGCTCCTCCCGTCCATCCTAGGAACACGGAATATCTGAGTATCTGAGGCTGAGTGAAGAGAACGAGAAGTAAGTAAAGTAAGTAAACATGGTGCTTAACGTCCACAGAAATCGCAAGGCTTATTAGGGACGGGGAGAAGGGGGTTACGGAAGTGGAATTATATACCTATCGCTACACTGTCACCACCAGAATGACTCCTGCATTAAGATGGGCAGCGATGAGAGCCATTTGAATGTTTAATTCATTGTGAGGGGCAAAGTCGCAAGACTGCAGTGTCCACAACCGCAACCTTTTTTGAAGAGAAAGGAGAGCCGAAGCGGATTCCAACCGAGGTCCCTCTGCTTACCAGCCTAACGCCTTACCGCTAGGCCAAACCGGCACACATAAGAGAGCGAGGGGGAGAGAATAGGTATAGTGAGCCGGTTTGGCCTAGCGGTAAGGCGTTAGGCTGGTAAGCAGAATGACCTCGGTTCGATTCCGCTTCGGCTCTCTTTTCTCTTCAAAAATTGTGGTTTGTGGACACTGTCTTGTGACTTTGTCCCTCACAATTAATGAAACATTAAAACGGCTCTTAACGCTGCCCATCTTAATGCAGGAGTCATTCTGGTGGTGACAGCGTAGCGATAGGTAGCGTAGCAATAGGTAGCGTAGCGATAGGTATATAATCCACCTCTTCCCCCACCTCCATGTCCCCTCCATCTCCCCGTCCCTAATAAGCCTTGTGGTTTCTGTGGACGCGCACCATATTTACTCATATCATTGGCGGGAGCTGCCACAAGTATCATTTTGCGACAAAACGCGTCTTTTGTCGCAACAACAAAATTGTCGCAACAAATATTTGTCACCACAAAACTACAAGCTTGCTTTTGTCGCGACAAAGTTTTTTTCACGGCAAGCAAACACGTGTTTGTCGAGACAAAAGTATGTGTTTGTCGCGACAAAAATTATGCTTGTGGCAGCTCACGCCAATGACAGTTTACTTATTGAGTAGGTATATATATATATCTACTCACGGTTCAGCCTGGCCTTCAAGTCCCTGTTGAGCATGGCTCCATCCCCGCCTTTAGCGAAGCCGGGCAGGGAATTGATGTCCAGGTACTTGAAGACGGTGAGGGCGTAGCCGCGGTCGAAGCCGGAAAAGCATTCCCAGGCGTTGGCCCACTCGTTTCGCGTGGTTACACACATGACGGGGCAAAAGGGGAGCCCGGTGCAATACTCTGCACACACACACACACACACACACACACACACACACACACACACACACACACACACACACACACACACACACACACACACACACACACACACACACACACACACACACACACACACACACACACACACACACACACACACACACACACACACACACACACACACACACACACAATATATAAAAACCTAGGCTACTGTAGTAGATAATACATAAATCTGTCTGTCTGTCTGTCTGTCTGTCTGTCTGTCTCTCTGTCTCTGTCTCTGTCTCTGTCTCTGTCTCTCTCTCTCTCTCTCTCTCTCTCTCTCTCTCTCTCTCTCTTCTCTCTCTCTCTCTCTCTCTCTCTCTCTCTCTCATCTCTCCGCACACACACACACACACACACACACACACACACACACACACACACACACACACAATATGCTCATAATATGCTCACTGTATGCTCATAATATCTAACTGAATGATGTATGGCATGTGTTCATCTGGCGCTGTGAGCACGCTGTGTTTTGTGTGGAAATTCTCACGTATAACGTTTCAATCACTCATTCATGCCTATATGTATATAAATAATGCCTGTAATTTGATATCTGTTCATTAGTAGCTTAGCAAGGACTAGTTGTTAGACAGGTTTTTAAATGAACCTAAACTACAATCCTTGTAAAATAAAGTTTTCGAATTCGAGTTCGCGTTCTCTCTGTACTATTGTTTTATGTATAGCCTACTGGCATGTAGATTAACAGGGACAGATTCTAAGAATAGGCAACTGCCTAAAATCTTAATCCTTGTGTAATAAAGTTCTCTCTCTCTCTCTCTCTCTTCTCTCCTCTCTCTCTCTCTCTCTCTCTCTCTCTCTCTCTCTCTCCCTCTCTCTCTCTCTCTCTCATGAGGGGTAGGAGAAGAAGGAAGTGGAGCACACAGAGAAGGGGATAGATGCGGGCGAGAAAGGGTGAGAATGAGAGAGAGAGAGAGAGAGAGAGAGAGAGAGAGAGAGAGAGAGAGAGAGAGAGAGAGAGAGAGAGAGAGAGAGACAGAGACAGAGACAGAGACAGAGACAGAGACAGAGACAGACAGACAGACAGACAGACAGACAGACAGAGAAAGAGAGACACAGACAGACACAGAGAGACAGAGAGTGAGACAGACAGACAGTCAGACAGACAGAGAATGAGTGAGTGAGTGATTTCTTGGATTTTAACGACCCATCGACCGCACAGGGTCACATCAGGACGAAAGAAAGACAGAGAGGAGACACACAGACAGACAGAGACAGAGAGACAGGCAAACAGACAGATAGGCGGATGGAGACAGAGAGAGACTAAGAGATGAAGAAGAGGCGGAGGAGAGGAGGAGGAGGAATGACTAACCATCGCCCTCTCCGCTGCTGTAGAGGATGTTCTCCCATTCCAGGTCCGTGGGGTCGATGATGCCGTCGTTGTTGGAGTCGTGACGAGCCACCGTGTACAGCAGTGCTTCGCGGAGAGCAGGCGGCGCGCGCCCGCACCCGTCAGGGTCAAGGCCACTGGGGGGCAAGGTCGGGCTCGCTCCCCGGAAGGTAACCCTTTTAGGGTTAAAAACAAACAAACAAAACCAAGCAACTCTTTGTATTGACTAGGAATCAACTCTATAATTCAGTCAGTAGGGCTGATAACAGGCAGACTGGAGTAGAGTAGGGCTGATAACGGGTAGACTGGAGTAGAGCAGGGCTGATAACGGGCAGACTCGAGTAGAGCAGGGCTGATAACGGGCAGATTCGAGTAGACTAGGGCTGATAACGGGCAGACTGGAGTAGAGTAGGGCTGATAACGGGCAGATTCGAGTAGACTAGGGCTGATAACGGGCAGACTCGAGTAGAGCAGGGCTGATAACGGGCAGATTCGAGTAGACTAGGGCTGATAACGGGCAGATTCGAGTAGACTAGGGCTGATAACGGGCAGACTCGAGTAGAGCAGGGCTGATAACGGGCAGACTCGAGTAGAGCAGGGCTGATAACGGGCAGACTGGAGTAGAGTAGGGCTGATAACGGGCAGACTGGAGTAGAGCAGGGCTGATAACGGGCAGACTGGAGTAGAGTAGGGCTGATAACGGGCAGACTGGAGTAGAGTAGGGCTGATAACGGGCAGACTGGAGTAGAGTAGGGCTGATAACAGGCAGACTCGAGTAGAGTAGGGCTGATAACAGGCAGACTCGAGTAGAGCAGGGCTGATAACGGGCAGACTGGAGTAGAGCAGGGTTGATAACGGGCAGACTGGAGTAGAGTAGATCTGATAACGGGCAGACTCGAACAGAATAAGACTGAGAACAGGCGGACTCAAGTGGAGCAGGACTAAGAGCAGGCAGATTCGAGTAAAATAGGACAGAGAACAGTGATACTCGAGAAGAGTGGCTCTGAGAACGGACAGACTCGAGCAGAGTAAGAATCAGAACGGGAAGACTCGACTAGACTAAGACTGAGAATAGAGAAACTCGAGTAGAGTTGGACTGGCAGACTCGAGTAGAGTAGAGATGAGAACAGAGAACAGAGAGACTCGAGTAGAATAGGACTGCGAACGTACAGGCTCGAGTAGAATAGGACTGTGAACGGACAGACTCGAGTAGAGTTGGACTCAGACTGGGCAGACTCGAGGAGAACAGTACTGGAAACGCAAACTAGCCCGTAGGATTCATAACAGGGAGACTCGAATAGAGTAGTACCGGAAACGGAAACTAGACTGTAGAGTTCATAGCAGGGAGACCCGAGTGGATCCGACAGAAAACCACCGCTAGAAT